>AWOL01S0008938.1:0-25104 GCA_000715115.1 Nicotiana otophora
AGGTAATTCAATTCTTTAGTTTGTGGCAGAGAGTTTTAGAAGACTCTCGGTTATTAAGGTCACTGCTATATATATATATATATATATATATATGTTTATTCAATTATACTAATATTCGTCTCGATTCAGGTATTAATCAGATTTCTATTGCTTAATTTGCACGTTGTCAAGTAGAAAATTAGATGTTGACTTTGCTTGTTCACATTGTGTATTGATCGCTCATAAAATATGAAGGATTTTAAAGGTTGATGTCCTTGTTACTCCATTTAGAAAGCCCTGCAGGAAAGATAAGGTTTTAACAATATTGTTTTGGTTTGGTTCTTCGAAGATGCAGAGTTGGAAAAGTGAGCAAACAAAAGAAAAGAAAGTAGAATTGAATTTCACTAAGCTGAAAAGGTTAGTGTTTGAGAACATGATTCTTACTCCAACACTACACAACAATGTTGCACTGAAATGTGTTGGTGTTGGATATGGTGGTTTATCGGTATATCTGCTGACACTTATTTGAGATGCTGTAGGCACAGAGTCCGCGATCTTTAACTCAATATTCCTCACTTTTTCAATTTTCATTTGCCACAATAATACATTTTTTGTTGTTGACACTGTGAAATGTGTCTTAACTGTCTATTCATCTGAAATTTTCCATTTTCTTTTTGCTTAACAAGTAACCTATCTGTCGCCGGTTCTTCTGATGTATGCTTTCCAGTTAGATTCTTTAAATGATGCTCATAATCTGTGTCAATTAAAAATGCAGTCGGAAGTGAACTTTCTTGGAAGGCTTTCGCATCCTAACCTTGTTAAACTACTGGGATATTGTCGGGAAGAAAAGGAACTGTTACTTATTTATGAATTTATGCAGAAGGGGAGCTTGGAAAACCATCTATTCAGAAGTAAGAAGTTAGTGTTAGAAATTCAGTCAAACCGAAGCTACTTAATGATATGATGCACTCACCTACCACGTGTTTGTTTGTGTAGGGAGTGCCGCTATTGAACCACTTACTTGGGACTTGCGACTCAAAATTGTCATAGGAGCAGCGCGGGGCTTAGCTTTTTTACATACGTCGGAAAAGAAAGTCATTTACAGAGACTTCAAGGCCTCCAACATACTGCTTGATGGGGTAAGGTCTGCTTACTTGTGAAAAGTTTTTCTTCATCTTTTTCTTCTCCGACTTTATTGTACATCTGTATTTGGCTATTTGTTGAAACTTTTTACTTTGCACATTTTTATTTGTAGAATTACAATGCAAAAATATCAGATTTTGGCTTAGCTAAACTGGGGCCTTCGGGTGGAAACTCGCATGTGACTACTCGTGTTATGGGGACATATGGTTATGCTGCTCCAGAATATGTTGAAACAGGTGAGTGCTTTTTGAGCCCAATCTACGTGGTTCAGAGACTATACTGCAATCTATTGAAGCACAACAGTTAAATGATCGCGAATTTCCTTTACTACACGGGGTATAGAGTATAGACTAGCACTAAGTTGCAAGGCTAGCTCTGACCTTGACTGAACAAGCGACCATTGCTTTGGGATTTAAGTGGGTCGATGACCGTAGTGCTTTATGGATTAGTTGGTTAATGAAGTTCAATTGTTTGTTAGATACTTAGATTCTTAGTGTCATTTTAAATCAAAGTTGCTCTATCTATCTGACAAAGATTTTGACCCATTATATATATTCTAATAACTGATTATATATATCGACAGACAACAGATTGTGGGTAACGTAGGACATCTCTATTTTTCACTGGGGGAATCTTTGGAATTCCAGCTAATAACCCATTATCTCTATATACTCGCTATTAGTTAGCTCGTTTGCTTTCTGACTGCTTACTGCTCGAATTATTACTATCAAGTATCAACTAAACAACCCTTTTTTTTTGTTATACCGTGGTTAAATTAGCATACTAACTGTAATTTCTTGCCTTTATTTTGTTATTATCACCTTCTTCATAAGTGATTCGTGAATAAACCCGTCGAACATATTCCAAGATCTTTAGGACAGATTCAATTATGCATACTGCACTTTTATTAATGCGTTTTTTTGAATATGGCCAATCTGCTATGGCATCCACTTGCAAGTATAGATGTATAAGAGTTGGGAACTAAGTCGCACGCTGTTGTAGCAGTTCACCCCATAGAAATAGAAAGCAAGAAGCACGAAAGCCATTCGCAGTATTATACGTTAATTAGGATTATTGTCGTGTTAACAGGCCATCTATATGTAAAAAGTGATGTCTATGGATTTGGAGTAGTCTTGCTTGAGATTTTGACAGGCTTACGAGCACTCGACACCAAACGACCAAGTGGACAGCAGAAGTTGGTGGACTGGGTGAAACCGATGCTGTCTAACAAAAGGAAGCTGAAGTCCATTATGGACGCTCGGTTGGAAGGCCAATATTCTTCAAAGGGAGCAATGCTTGCTGCTCAGATTACTCTAAAATGCCTAGAAGGCGACCCCAAGAATAGGCCTTCGATGAAAGAAGTAATGGACGTGTTGGAACAGATTGAAGCCATCAAGGAGAAACCAAAAGAATCCAGAAGCAAATCCGAGCATGCTTCATCTCATCGCCATCGACAATCTCCAAGAAGTCGTCAGACAAACGACCGTGGCTGACAAGTAGAACTGGAGCAAATATGAGCTGAAGAAATTGGCCTTAGCTATGTGCTTATAAATTTTCTTTGTTTCTCATTTGGTTTAAAAGTTCACTGTTCTCTATTTTATGGCATTTCATTTTTTAACTACAATTTTGTATTGTCTGTCACCTCTTTATTGTATGGCATAACTGTATTGTATATTTATATGTAATTTATTAAAGGTACTCATAGAGAGCTTGACACTGTTTTTGCTTCTGTATTGACTATTGAGGAAGGTTCAGCAGAGTTAATTGCAGCAAAATTTCCTTTCAATTCAGTGCACTGGAATATGTGGTTGTAGCTGTTATTTTTCTTGTTTCTTCTTATTTAACTAATGATCTATTTAATGTGAATATCTGTCGATTAACCATGTCTTCATTCAACCCACTTACCTCAATTTTGAACCAAAACAAGTTAGAAGGACCGAATTATGTTGACTGAAAAAGAAACCTAGATATTGTCCTAACTGCTAAAGGTTACAAATTTGTAATCACTGAGGAGTGTCCTGAAAAACCTGATGAAGATGCTACTGATGATCAGGTTAAGGCCTATGACAAATGGGTCAAGGCTTATGAGATGGCTCGATGTTACATTCTTGCCTCTATGACGAATGTTTTGCAACATCAGCATCAGTCTATGGGGTCTGCTTATGACATGCTCGAAAGTCTCAAAGAGATGTTTGGTAAGCAAAATCGTGCGGCTAAGCAAACAACCATGAAAGCCCTTTTGAACACCAAGATGGCTGAAGGATCATCGGTCAGGGACCATGTTCTGAAGATGATGGGTCTTCTTAATGAACCGGAGGTCCTTGGAGCTGTGATTGATAAGGAATCTCAAGTTGAGATGGTCCTGCAGACTCTGCCTGACAGTTTTCAACAATTTTGCTTGAACTATAACATGAACAAAATGGAAGACTCTGCCTGACATTTTCAACAATTTTGCTTGAACTATAACATGAACAAAATGGATTTGTCACCGGCGAAATTGTTGAATGAGCTGCAAGCGGCAAAATCTATTATCAAACAACAAGCTCCAGTTGTGGCACTAAATGTTGAGAAAGCTTCGATTTCTAAGTCGAAAGGCGGTAAGAAAAAGAAGAAAGCTCAAAAGGTTTTGGCACCTGGAGATGCGACTGGTATGAAAAATTCCAAAGGAAAGTGCTATCATTGCAAGCAACCCGGGCATCACAAACAGCAATGCCCTGCCTATCTGGCAAAGATGAATAAGTAAGGTAATTCGAATTTAAATGTCGTTGAAACTTGTTTAGCGGCTGTCTCTACCATGTTTTGGTGTGTATATTCAGGAGCCACTAATCATATCTGCACTACTTTGAAGGGGTTTCAGGAAACGCGGCGGCTAAGTGAGATTGAGGTTTGCGTTTTTCAAGCCAATGGCGAGCCAGCACCAGCTTTAGCATTAGGAGATATTAGAGTTTCGTTTAGTAGTGATAGAGTTTTAGAAAGATGTTCTCTATGTACCTTCTATTAGAAGGAATTTGATTTCGGTTTCGGAAATAATGGATACTGGTTATAATGTTTATTTTGCTAATAACTCTGCTGTTATAAAGTTTAATAAACGTTTCATCTACACTGCTGCTAAAGTACATGACCTTTTTATTTTTGATATATCTCCTTATGTGCTACAACAACCAAAAGAATTAAATAACATTAATCTACCACATAAAAAAAAACGTATTTCTGAATTGAGCCAAACATATTTGTGGCACTTACGTCTAGGTCATATAAATCTAAATAGGATTTCGAGATTGGTCTCTGATGGACCTTTGAGTTCATTGAAAGTGGAGGCACTGCCAACATGCGAATCCTGTTTAGAAGGTAAAATGACCAAGAGACATTTTTCCTCACAAGGAAATAGAGCCAACGATAAGTTAGAATTAATTCACTCTGATTTGTGTGGCCCTATGACTATACAAGCAAGATGCGGTTTTGAGTATTTTATGACTTTCACTGATGATTACTCAAAATATGGATACATTTATTTGTTGCGTTGTAAGTCTGAATGCTTTGAGAAATTTAAAGAATTTAAGACGAAAACGGAGAAAAGACATGATAAATATATCAAAACATTACAATATGATCGTGGTGGTGAATACCTTTATGCGAAATTCATTAAATACTTATCAGATTGTGGAATTACATCTCAATTTTCTACCCCAGGAACACCATAACAAAATGGTGTGGCAGAAAGAAGAAATAGAACCCTTATGAAAATGGTTAGATCAATGTTAAATTATTCCGATTTACCTTCTTACTTTTGGGGATATGCTTTAGAAAGAGCAAATTACATTCTGAATTTGGTTCCTTCAAAGTCAGTACCTTCAACTCCAGCAGAATTGTGGACTGGGCGCAATCCAAGTTTATGGCACATTCAGGTTTGGGGTTGTCCAACACATGTGCTGAAAGGGAAAGCGGATAAATTGGAATCGAGAACAGAAGTATGCATTTTTATTGGATATCCAAAAGGAACTAAAGGCGGTTTATTTTATTGTCCCAAAGAAAATAAGGTAATTGTTACGACAAATGCCTGATTTTTAGAATAGGACTATTTAATGAACCATATTCCTAGAAGTAAACTAGTTTTACAGGAATTAAGTAACGGAGTAACTAATGACTCATCTATGGAACGTATACCGGAAGCCAGTATTGACATACCACTGCATTATCGTAGTGGAAGAAATATCGATAGGCAGTAGAACGCACAAGAGCAATTGCCGGATATCTCACTACCCCGACGTAGTGGGAGTAATGTTAAGAAACCTCAGATTGTTGAGCAACCTGAAATTGTTCTTCAGCCTGCACTCCAAGAAGATGTTAATGATATTCCAGCACCGCAAGGTATGGAGGATAACATTGAGGCTTCAGTTCCGGAAAATGATATTGTGATTCAACAATAAAATCAGACTGCACCTATAGTGACTAGTCGTAGTGGGAGAATTATTAAAAAAGCTCTCTTGTTTGCGCTCTTGGGAGAATCTTATGATAGAATCCCTGAATAGACTAATACAGAACCTCTTAATTACGACGAAGCACTACAGGATACTGATGTTGATAAATGGGGTGTTGCTATGAAATCTGAAATGGATTTCATGTACTTCAATCAAGTATGGGATCTTGTAGAACCACATACTGGAGTCAAACCCATTAGTTGTAGATGGATCTATACGAAAAAGAGAGGAGTGGATGAAAAAGTGCAAACTTTTAAAGCTAGGCTTGTTGCAAAAGGGTTTACTCAAAAAGAAGGGATCGATTATGAGGAAACCTTTTCGCCAGTAGCCATGCATAAATCCATTAGGATTCCCTTATCTATTGCTGCTCATTACAATTATGAGATTTGACAAATGGATGTCAAGACGTTTTTTCTTAATGGAAGTCTTGATGAGTGCATCTATATGGCACAACCAGTTAGTTTCATAAAAAGTGGCAATGAGTATATGTTGTGTAAATTAAAGAAATCCATTTATGAATTGAAACAAGCTTCTAGAGCATGAAATACTTATTTTGACACATCAATTAAAACCTTCGATTTTGATCAATGTGAAAATGAGTCTTGTGTCTATAAGAAGTGGGATGGAGATAAAGTTATATTTTTGGTTTTGTACGTGGATGATATTTTGCTCATATGAAATATTGTGAGCATGTTGAATTCAGTAACATAATGGTTTTCCTCGCATTTTGATATGAAAGACTTGGGACAAACGACACATATCCTTGGGATCAAGCTTATGCGAGATCGCAACCGAAGGATATTAGGCTTATCCCAAGTACTTTATATTGATACTATTCTCACCAGGTTTAGCATGCAAGATTCCAAGAAAGGCTTTCTTCCTTTAGATATTGAATCTCTATGTCAAAAGACCAGTCTCCAAAAACGACTGATGAGATAGTAAAGATGAAGGTGGTCCCTTATGCTTCTGTTGTAGGGAGTCTCATGCATGTTATGCTATGTACTACACCTGATATTTGCTTTGATGTTGGCATGGTTAGTAGATTTCAGTCTAACCCTGGATGAGAACACTGGACTGCCGTTAAACATATAGTCAAGTACTTGAAAAGGACTAGGTATTATATGTTGGTTTATCACTCAGGTGATCTTGCACCCATTAGCTATACTGATTAAGATTTCTAGTCAGATAGAGATTCTAGAAAATCTACCTCAAGATATGTTTTTACCTTAGGAGGTGGAGCCATACGTTGGAGGAGTATCAAGCAATCATGTGTTGCTGATTCCACAATGGAAGCCGAATATGTGGCTGCATCTGAGGCAGCTAAAGGGGCTGTTTGGCTCGAGAACTTTCTAAAAGAGCTTAATGTAGTTCCTTCAGTTCAAGCACCGATTGTACTTTATTGTGACAATGGTGGTGCAGTTGCAAACTCGAATGAACCAAGAAGCCATATAAGGAGTAAGCATATTGAGCGTAAGTATCACTTAATTCGGGACACAACTCAGAGAAGTGATGCAAGAGTGTTGAAGATTGCGTCAGAGGACAATTTGGCAGACCTGTTTATAAAGAGCTTGCCACAAAAGATTTTGACAAGCATGTAGAAGTAATGGGTATTAGAGTTGTAGACACATGGTTATGAGTGTAAGTGTGAGATTGTTGGGATATACTATTAACCATGCGGTTTAGACATAGTATTATGTTTTTATTCTTTATGAAATAATTATTTATTTAATTTATTCAATTCAATAAAGTACTATTTTAAATAGATCATTTGTTACATGTGTGTCCTTTTATTATGTAGTAGACACTTTAGTGTATGAAGTCTTAGTTCATGCACATAAGATTAAAATGTCGGTTCTCATAATTAATAAACTATATTCACAATCGAAAATATTATTGGGCAGAATATCTTGATGATTGTAGCACAAGATTATGGTATAATTTGTCTTGATTATGGGAATGGTTTTACTACGACTTCTTGTGCTAGTATACTTAGTGTATATTGAACGGACTAAGTAGAGAAAAGATGTTTTTGTACTGAATATAATAAAATATTTTCTCTAATTCATTAAATGAGCTTGCACTCATAATCTTAATATAATTATTATGATCAATGTGATTTGTTTATTATTTTGATTTATCAAAAGGTACAACTCTATTCAGAGTTAATGTATGCATAATAGATTGGACAATAACAAATAGCATTTGTGAAATAATAATTAGTTGATAGAATCCATGACTCGGTTTTGAGTTTGATGAAACCCCTTTATGTAAGCTTATAAGTTTTCATGTGAAAACCCGGCCAGTAGATTTTGTATCCGTCACATAAAATAGTTTAAGCAGAATTATAAAGGATTTAATTAGTTGATTAAATTAAACTGTCAATGATTTAATTTAATTAACTGGTATTTGTGACCTTAACACGGAGAGTTAAAATAAGTGTTGTGAATTTTCGAAATTCATATTGAGGAGTTCAATTGCAGTTTTTTTGTGGAATAAATTATAATTAATTATAGTAGGAATTAATTCATCCAAATTTTCGAATTAATACTATAATTAGTAGCCTCTTATTATTTTTGTGGTCCTGCTATGCCTAGTAAAATACCTCGACTGACTTGGGTAAAAAGTAACTTTGGGGAAAAGTCATCATGTAGAGTTAGAGTAGGATTCTACTTGTACAAGCAGAATTCTACACGTTTTTGGAGCCCTTTTTTGACTGAAAAATGAGTTTACATAAGGAAGACGTTTTTCACCAAATAACTCATTTTTTAGAGTTGTATTGTTCTTGCCCACTCAAAGCAAATTCGTCCAAAGTCTTACTAGGACCATAGTAGAAGACTACAACCCTGGATTATTGCTCTGAGGAGGACATGTGCAACGTCTTCAAGAGGTTAGTGGTTCTTAATCTCGTAATTATATCATTATCTAGTTTACATTTATTTGATACATGTGTTGTATGTTTGCTTCCGCTTCACATGTTCTAATAATTATAGGAGTAGTAGATTTTCCGTAGTTGTCTATTTGTGCATTATTGGCTTTAAGTTGTGGACTATTTTCTTTTCTTCATTAATAATACATGCATAAGTTATGAAGTAGGGATAGAATATGGAATAAGAATGCGGGATTAGTAGTAATACATGAATTAAAATTACTAAATAACAAAAACGAACCCAATAACAGTAAGCATACTTTTATATTGTTTAAAAAGTAAACACGTATTTTAATATAATACGCTATTATACTAATTCTAATACATCGTGCCAAATATCCAACAAGAAGATGTCCTTATTGCAATTTGTATACAGTTCAGGATTGGATTTGACTGATACCAATGCAACATCTCATCATACAAAGCGATAATCTTGGCACTACTAATCCTTAAATTATTAATTTATGCATTACTTATCTTTTCATAACTTGTCACTAAACCAAACGACTAAGTTAATTAAATATACTTAGAGCGATTTGTATGCTTTCTGTAGTGCAAGAATCCTGAAATAACAAGCAGTCGGCCCAACATCTCCATTGACCGTCTACGGAAGATCTTTGAACTACGGATAACATTCCTAACTCAAAGAACAAAAACCTGCACATTAATACTCCACTAGCATACAAACACATTATGCAGCTATTGAATAATAAATCCAGTGGATTGAGATATATGACGACGACAACAACAACCACCAAGGGTAGTGTGTACGCAGACTACCTCGGAGGAGCTAAGAGGTTGTTTCCGATAGACCCTCGGCTCAAGAAGACTGAAAAGCAATAGATCAGTAGCAACAACAGAATAATAAATCCAGTGGATTGAGATATATGACCGGCTGAAAATTAAATAATACCCAGAAAATCTCTTCAGCCTAGTGTATTGAAGCCACATGGAGGTGGAGAATAGATAACATTATATTAAACTAATTATGGAACCGACTTTAACATCTCATGTATAGGGAACTCAAGAACTAGATCTTTCATCACTTTCCTTTTTAGTACAAGTGAAAAGAGAACGGCAGACGACGAGACGCGGATCCAAGTACTAAAATTTTGAATATTTATCTCCAGCAAGATTTGACGCTCCCTTGTGTCCAAAATCGATCAATTCATCAGAGCCATCATTTGCCGTGTTGTCCTATAGTCAAATACTGACACTAGTGCCCAGAATTTCCAATAAGTCGCTCTACTGCAGCATGAACATTGCCTGCAGTGGCAATCAGTGCCCGGATATTTTCTTGAGTGTCAAAGAAACCCATTTCTTGTAACTGGGTTAGCTGAGTAGCGTATAATTCCTCTGGGGGCACTACAACAAAACATCAAGAGGAAAATTGACAAATTGGTTAAGTCGGAGGGAAAAAGAAAGAGAAATGTTGAAGGAGAGAGAGAGAGAGAGAAGTAACCATTAGATCTGTTAGGGACACCCAAGACCCCTGCCTCAAGTCCACCAAACATGTTCATCAGCATTTCCATTCCGTTGTCAACTGCTGCAATTATTCAAACCACCACACGATGTGAGTTGACTAAGCATAATCCACACACAGAAATTGCATTAACTTTGTCCTTCATCCCTGAATTTTATATAGTATTTAACAAGTCAAAATAGATTCAATAGTTCCCTATATCCATTGTATCACTGACAATCAATAGCCATCTCTTTAACAACCTGAATAACGGTTTCACAGTCAAGAATCCAGTTTGAAACCCAAACCCCATTCAAATAAACTAAGATACACAATGTCTCTGCAACGTAGAAAAGAACTTTGACGAATTGAGTGTCTATTTTATAAATGAAATGATGTACAGTGAGTTTGAAAGTTGAAGGTGTGTATTGTTCCCAATGGACCCCGTTTGTGCCAAGATAGAGCAAACTTTTGAAACAAAAATGTTAAGAAGAATTATGCTCCCAAAGAAAACATTATTTAACCAAGAAACCAGCTATCATGCAGACTAATTAGGAATGACTGATCCCAGTGATAGGATTATCAAGTTCGAAGAACTGGAGAATGGGAAGTTTACCTGCTCCACCAGCATTTTGGCCCAGTTGTCTGCAAGTAGAGAAAGGAAACTTCATCAGCACAGAAAAGTAACAAGATCGTCTTCCTTCCTTCCATATTAGATAGGATTTTTCCATTCAAAGCAAGTAAAAACAGAAATATGTCAAGTTCTCTTTTCTTCGGCAAGAGTATGAGAATTCAAGCGAATACACAACTCGTGTAAAATAAATCATGAAGCATTTCTCCAGCCAAGAAAATAGGTCCCAACTTACTGGTTTGTTTGCTGCCGCCAAGCTTGAGACAAAAGCCCATGCTGAAAAGTCATAAGTTGCTAAAAAGAAAGAAAAGATGTAGAAGTCAAAAAAGACAGATGGATAAAAACAAAGGAACACTATAACAAGATAATCATACACTGATTGAACTCTATGCTCAGAATCTCAGACACACATCAAAAGCCCTCTTTTTGCACCCTTGCCCCAATAACCCCACTTAAACCCTAAAGAGCTTCTCTTACCCAACAATGGGCAGCCTTACCCCACCTTTTTCTTATTCCTCTTCTTCTTCGGATTTCTAACATAGAACTATGGATTCACAAACAGGTGTAATGTCATTGTGAAAGAATGATATAGAAAAGAGGAGATGAAAGTTTTTGGTTTCTTAGTAGTTAGCACCACCTGCCATTGTGTGTTTTTTCCTTTACACCATTTGACATCTGATGTTCACTTGTATTTGGTTTACGGTCTCTTTGGTCCATTTATATTTCCTTTTTGGTTTATCTTGCACATGAATGCACTCCTCTTGAGTGCTATTAATGATAAAACTTTTCCTATTACCAACCAAAAATGAATGGGATCACCCACACCATTCAGTTGCTAAATATCATCCACCAGATGCATATTTTAAGCAAGCAAGACCTTCCAACTGTGGCAAGAATTCTTTACCTGCATAGTCTCAGGTGATGTCAATTGGCGAATAAACTCGGGATTTTGCATCATTTCTCTAAGATGGGAGTTGGAATCGAGCATGCCTCTTAGCTGTGGGTTCAGCCCTAAAACCTTATCACACAGATTAAATGAGAAGCTTGATGAGAACTTTCAGTCAAACAGACAAAGAGGAGCCAAGGGAAAAACACCATAAACTAAACGACTGCATGCAAATTTCCAGTCAGACCAAATAAATAAATACCTGGTTCATGTACTGAGGATTTGAGAGGAGAGATTGCATCATCTGTGAGATCTCAGGGTTCTGCATCATTTGATTTAGAGAAGTGGTATCTGGCATGCCACTTAGCATTTGCTCCAAACCTGGGGAAGCAAGTCCACCTAAGCCACCAAGTGGTGCAGCCCTAGTATCGGCAGCAGTATTTGACCTAGCAGTGGTATTGGCTTGGGCAGCTCCAGCTGAAAAAAATCAAGGTATAAGTAAAAACAATTCAAGCCATGCAACTTATGGAGATGCAATCATATACCTCATACTTATCCAACAACATGACTCTATAAGAAATTATACTTCATAAATAACGCAATAACATAATGATTAGCCATGGATCCTACGAGTACAACATAATTTTGTCTTTAACATGAAGGATTAAAATGCTTTAAATCAATACTAAGAAGCTTACAAGAAACTGTGAAATATTTCAATGGACGAAAAGTAAAACGAATAAAAATTTCTTTTACAGTAAGCAGATTTTGATTAGAAATTTATAGTGCTTTGATGACCATTAAATTTTGTTACATGATAGGGATATGAGAGCACAAGTTCTAAACACAAATTGCACAAGTAGGATTTCATTGCCAAAACTTAGCAGCAAAGATGCATGAAAATATCTCCAGAAGCACAAGAGAAAGAGATTAAGTTGGCTACTAATTGCAGGAGAACCTCAAGGTCAACAAAACAAGAGATTAAGTCAACAGTTTAACTATTTCAAGAGGTATTGAAGAGAAACAAAAATCAGTGCACAGGATCAAGTTAGATTTTATCTCATGTTACTTCATTTTTGGTGTAAAAAGGAATATCCAAATGAGGCAGAAACTTTTCTAGAACTCATAGTCCCTCTAAGATAAGAGGAGGCCTATACTGTTGTTTTTTTCCCTCAAAATCTCAGCACTACCTTTATGCTGTTTTATTACTACAATTATTACCATTTCAATTTCTTGTTAAAAAAAAGGTAAACAGGTGAACTCTAGCTAATCAAAACAATTAAAGAACAAGAGATGGTAAAAACTGCCTGCCTGCAGATGCCCAAGGATTAGGAAGTGGATTAGTATTAGGAGCAGGCGGATTATCAGTTGTCTCAGAACCAG
The DNA here is from genome assembly GCA_000715115.1 of Nicotiana otophora. NCBI lineage: Eukaryota > Viridiplantae > Streptophyta > Magnoliopsida > Solanales > Solanaceae > Nicotiana > Nicotiana otophora. The sequence continues at coordinate 12,889 of AWOL01S0008938.1, forward strand.
AAGTTGGAGGATTATTTGACTGATGTCTGCCTTGCCCACCACCTTGTGCTCCCAAAAGAGCTGCAAACGGGTTAGACCCCACATCATTTCTCGTATCTCCAGACAATGTTGATGCATTTAGGAGTGGCTCTTGGACATTTTCATACATACGCCTCAGCATGTTAAATCCCTCAGGAGAAGATTCAATATTGCTCATGGCCCTGTCAGTATTGCGCATCATCTCACGCATAAGTTCAGGGTTTCGTGCAGCCTCCATTGTCTGTCGAAGAGTCGCAGGATCATTGAGTACGTGAGAAAGCTCGGGATTACGCTCCATGATCTCTCGCATTTGGGGATTATTCATGATCAAGTTGCGAATGGTTTCAGGGTTATTCATTAAATTCTGGACAAGAGGCATATTCAACATATCTCTCATCATGTTGGGGTTTTGAGTCAACTGCTGCTGGATCTGCTCAAAATCTGGAAGTCCAGCTCCAAACAAACCACCACCACCACCACCACTTCCAAGACCAGGAAACAGTGAAGCTCCAAGGCCTGATCCCGGAAATGGCCCGTCTACATTAGAAGCAGCATCTCTTGGTGCATGCTGATCTGTATTTGGACCTCCAGCATTGGTTGAACTTGCAGGGTTTGCAGAGGGAGCTGGGCCGGAACCTCGAACTAAATGCACAGTGTGATCCGCCTCCAGACCTATCAAGCACAAAGTTAAAATAAGCTAGATCACTAAGATTATCACTCTGACAGCTTGATAACATGTGACATGCAGATACGGTAGCAGATACAAGAGAAGCTTCGCACTGAGTTGCTAATAGTTTATCACTTCTATACTCAATCTTGAACTTTTTGAAGTGATGATTAACCGATAGTGATCAACTTGACATGCGTCAGAGTATCTTCATGTAACAAACAATGCAGACTTAGAAGTTAACCACAGGGAAAAGAAGATAATTCTGTATGTGCAAAACTGAGCGTCCCAAGGAGGGTGGAACCACACATTACATTCAACAAAGAGTTGCAGAAGCCCCACTTTTACACCATTCTCACTTAAAAAAATAAAAAGAAGATATTCCATCAATACCAAACTGAGTATGCCCAGGAATGTGGAATCACACAATACATTCAACAAAAAGTTGCACAAGCCACACTTTTCACCCATCTCGTATCACAGATTTTCAATTCTAATAAACCAAAATATTCCACTGGCATCACATCTTTCCTCTATATAATAATCCGTTTTTCCAATCAAAACTTGTACAAAGTCAAACGTTATGATAGAATGAACATTGTAATGTAACAGAAAAGACCTTATGTCTCTTAGAATTTACAATTTTTGGCACTTTCTTGGAAAAAGTTACCAAATGTATGGTTTTGAGTTTTATCTTCTATGCAAAAAATGTAATAAACACAGATCCTTCTTTTTCAGACAAATATATAATAACATTTTGAATTCCTGAAAGACCGAGTAAGACACTTTTTAGTTATAAATTGTCTACTAATACAGTATAGTTTAACAATAGCTTCCCACAAGTCAAAGCAATTACTTCAGAACTTTTTAGTTATCCCTTCAATCTGTCAGACACTTGAGGCTACAGCAGTGTAGACATCCTACTATTCAGTTTCTAACTTGCTGTCACTAAGTCAAGTCAAACAATATAGTACTCCATCTTCCATGTCAGCATGTTCAGCATTAGTATGTCCACAATCCAACATCAGTCTAGAACTTCCAATCAACTGATTTTCAAAACTAGGACTACCCCTCTAATATGGCAAACAGCTCGTGCACATATTCTTGCGCATTGAACAAATTATTAATCACTCCTCCCAAGCAGCACCTCTCTTTCACTGTCTGGTAACACATTATCAAGTAAACAATGCCCATGTTCTTTTTATCAAGAAAAGACCCACGTTGTTTAAAAGTAGATACCAAAAGGATATTAGCAAACAATACAATTTGCCACATATATTGAAGCCAATAAAGCTCATTTTCTTCATCTTTGCTCACCTTCAGCAGATAAGCCCCAATTCCAATTATCAGATATTAAAAGAATTAGCAGTCCCATTACAAGCATAATAATAAGTAAAGATTACATATTATAACCTAAAACAAAATATCAAAGGAGCAACTACTACTACTACACCTCTATTCCAAGCTAGTTAGGGGCGGCCAGCTTAATCCTCAATATCTATTCCACTCCTCCATTTGTTGATTTCACTCTAATACTCAATAGTTAAATACAAGGGTTCATAATTACAATACGTTCATTTCTTTTTCAAAAAAATAAAAATACAAGAGTTCATAACCAAATCAAAATCGCAAGTTATCAACCCCCTATCCGAAGAAATGTATATGCCCATAGGGTGCGGCCCTTCCCCGAACCTTGCGCAAACGTGGGATGCCTTGTGCACCGGGCTGCTATTTTACCGAGATCAACTACGAAGTTCGGGAAATTTGACTAAAACAAAGGGAGACATGGACAGTGAGGACTAGCTTTGGATTAAAGGACTTGAACGGTGATTTAAGGGTAATAAGTATAACAATCTAGCTGAAGGATAGAGAAAGGCATAACACAAAATTCCAATATTTTTCCAATCCTTCACACCATTCTTCTGATTTCCTTTCTCCTCTTCTCAATTCTTCTAATTTTTACAGATCCGCAAGCTTCATCTAGTTGTTCAAAGTTCAATTTTCATTACTGTTTATTTCTCTTTCAATTCAATTACCTTTTATTTTTTTTTTGTTGATATGGTAACCTAAACCTACCAATCCCTCTTCCCTAGAGGTCAAAAGTGGCCTTCTCTGTTTTGCTCCCTTGATGAATGACTCGAACTCCCAACCTCAAGGTCGGAGGTGGAGGGAGCTTTCCAATTAAGCTACCCTTTTTAGTCCCTTTGTAGTTTGAATTTTTCTTTTTTTAATTAAGTAATTGGCTTCAATAATGGCATCAAGAAGATGCAAAACAGTTCGAAAATAAAAGCAAAAAGCAAAAGACCTGTTAGTTCCATCACAAAAAGGCTATCTTAAGACCAAGGAGCTAAAAGTTCAAAAAGTTATCAGGGGAATCTACAGGGGATACATTGGCCCAACTATATAGGTACAAGCGGCATTCCGCCTTGAAGAGTGTGGCAAGGAGTTGATAGTCCATCAAAACATCTTCTATTCCATTCATTCCATATGCTCCATAAAACACCAGCAGGTATCAACTTCCAGATTTTCCTGATGGTACTGTCAACTTTGCAGCTGCTCCAACTCTCAAAAACTTGATGTTGTATGGCATAACCCAGCTAATTCTAAAACAGAATAAAGCATATTCCACATATCCGTTGCAACTGTACAGTGCAAAAATAAGTGGAGACTGCAGAGAAGTTGGGAATCAAATCGAAGACCGAGGCATTGGGGGCGAATTCTCTAATCTCTACATTCTTGATATGTCTTAAATGACAGGTTTAGAAATGAAACCCAATGTAGGGAGAGAGGATCATCCATCACACACAATAAAACCTTGAAGAAGAGTTGAACAGGTTGGTTCAAAAGGGATCTGTTGAAGAGTAGCTTGAGAAATTTGAAGGCCTTGGAGCACAGATGATGATCCGCACTCCAACACTCAATGATGCCTACTTCCTTTCAAGATTCACAGGTGGATTCAAATAAGAAATTAAGATGGCTATCAGGTATTTCGACGAACCACTTTGACCAAGCAGTTGAGCAGGCAAGGTCGCAAGAAAGACTATTGAGGCTTACCTAAAAAGGAGCAAAGCGATCTTGAAAACTTCTACCTCCCAGTTGCATTCTCAGCCCATTCATAAGCCTAGTCAGCATACTACAGTCTACAAATGCTGGAAATTGTGCAATGACAGCGTAGTTGATGAAAATGTGCCTACTGGTGCCGAACTTTCACATGGTTTGACTGCTTGGGCTGATGTAAACGTGTACGTGGCAGAGGATTCTATTGCTTCAATCCATAGAGATATTTTGGCAATATTGCTATTGCATCAGGAAATGAAAGTAGTAAGGGCTTTTTCTCTTATGGCAAGGTACACCTGACATGGTTGAGATCAAACAAGAGGTAATAGGTTTTCCTAAAGAATATGGTGGTAGTACTGAAAAGCATGCTGGAACAACTCCAGACCACACGGAGCTATCTTACTTAGCAAACAGAAATGGAAAAATCAAGAGCTTGCAATAGAAGTTAGGAAAAATTGAGCGTAAGGATGATGGGCCTGACGATAGGGGAAGGTTAAGGAATTCTGATTCTAAGGAGACTCCTTATATTCCGTAAGAGGTGTTGAAAAGGGAAGTACACCCAACCATTTACACTTGTAATGCATTTACTTCACGACGTGTGGGAAAAGTGAATAGCTCTTCTGATAAGCTGCTAAATAAGAAGTTACTAGCCAGTTTCTGTGTTGGTTACAAAATTCACATTCTCTATTACGCACATCGCCCTAGGGTGCTCTCCATTCAGGCTCTTTGTCTTCCATGGAAAGGGACCTTCAGCTGAAGGTGAAAGGAAGCGTTGGGTATGTGTTCGGTAGAGTAAATGCAAATTCCAGATCATGGAGATGAGGGCTATTGGAGGAATCCACCAAGATTGTCTCCCAAGTCCAATTTTAACCACCTCTTGTTACCCATTATGAATCCTATCTTAGTTTATGTTTCATTGCTTTAATTATGAGTAGCTAGACTAATCTCTAGGACAAAGTGGGTTGCTCTGATGGTAAGCACCCTCCACTTCCAACCAAGAGGTTGTGAGTTCGAGTCACCCCAAGAGCAAGGTGGGGAGTTCTTGGAGGGAAGGATGCCGAGGGTCATTTGGAAACAGCCTCTCTACCCCAGGGTAGGGGTAAGGTCTGCGTACACACTACCCTCCCCAGACCCCACTAGTGGGATTATACTGGGTTGTTGTTGTTGTTGTAGACTAATCTCTAGGGTTGTCAACCAAATTTATGTTGTTTAACTGATGGGTAGTTGATTACTTGCTTTATCTAGATTGGGTTATTATTATCTACTTGAATATGTGTTCATTTGGCTAAATTAAGTGGATACCTACACTAAATCATTCCCTGTTAGCTGGGTCTTGCTTAGGAAAGTAGATTTAAGCTTGGGTTGATCTAATTACCCAAGGAATTGGAGTGTTTGATCAATAGAGATTGCGGGGAATTGCTAACCTCATCCCTTGTATACTATATTCAGTTATTAATGCACTTCTGACAGCTAGGAATAGCAATTGGGAGTAGGCCCATTAATTATCGGGATATACCAGTGGGTAATTATAGTAAACCATAATAACTACCCAATTAAGTAAGCTAAATAGGCAAAAATCCCATTAATTAGGCACATAGAGGTGGTGAACAATCCTAGGCTTCCTTTACTTGAAGTAACTCACTCTTTCCATTCGCTCATTAGTTGCTAACTTAATTGTATTTAGATTAACAAAATCCAGCTTAAGAAAGATAATTGGCATCGTATAAGGCCATAGTAATTAGACTTAGGCTTAACTACAATCAAAATTGCTCCTTGCGGATTCAACTTGGATACTATCCAATATATATTGAGACGATTGTTTTGTTCTAATTAGAGGACACGGTTTGACATTGTCAACGCAATTGCGGGATTAGACCACATCCCTCGTATAAAAACATTGAAATTTTGTGAAGAGGCAATTTGGAACATCTCTCTCGCTCGCTCTCGCTCTCGCTCTCTTTTCTTGTTCGTCTCCTTCTCTGTCTGCATTTCCTCTACAATTCCTCTTCTCTATTCAAGTGTACACCATCATCTTCTTCAAGTTTTCATCGCTCCTAGCTGATAGTCATAGCTAATTCTCTTCTTCTACATAACGGTGGAGTTCGTCGGTCGAATTAATGCTGATGTTCGAGTGATGTTCTTAGATTGAGTTTGCTTCTTAGTTCTATTTTCTGCACTTTCATTATATATTCTTCTTTCTATTTGAGCTGTAATTCCAGTTTACAGATCAGTATACATGGAGTACTAAATCGCTGAGTGCTAATTCTGTCATCTCCATTTGAATTCTGAATTGTTACTATTGTGGAATTGCATATGGGTAGTACCAAGTTTGTTACACCATATTTCAATACAAATTCCAAATATGTTAAGAATTAAAGTTCTTCGCACTTACGGTGTAAAAAGCTATTTACACAATAAGGTCAGTTAGAAAGTATTTGCAGGTAACACTATGTAATAGCATTAATAACTAACCTAAAATAAATGGCAAGTACATAAGTGTAAAAAATTATCAGTGCATATAACTTAAAATCAATATATTAATTGGATTTAAGTTTTTTATATATTATCAGACAATTTTAACAGGTGGTAGCAGGTCAATTACCATTTTTACCAGATTATTAATTACTGATGTTTATCATTTATCAAGAGATTTCCCTGTAATTATCTAATTAGTGAACTGATTAATTACGCACCAGCAGTTGATCATCTCTACTATCGAAAATCAAAGTAAAAAAAAGTGAATAATTAACGTACCGTAGCTTTCGAGAGTTTGCTCGTCTTTTAAGATGCGGCCTTTATAGATCAATCTCTGATTTTCAGCAGGAATGTTTGCGTGCTGTACAAGAATAGACTTGAAGGATCCTACGGTGGAATCGAGGTTAACTTTCACGGAGAATTTCGAGCCGCTGGAACATCGGACGTTGATTGTAACGCCTTCGCCGGCGCCGGTGTTATTCTCCTTGTTTGAATCGCCGCCGACCATACTCATATAATTTGGGAGGTGTATTTTGGTAATTTCAATTGATTGAACAGAAAAAAGAGTGCAAGAAATTGAAGCCCTATATGGGGAAATTTCACAATTCGCAGGCAGCTAGATATTAGAGACTAGAGAGAGAGATGCTATAGCTTTTAAATCTTTTTATCAGTAGAAATGTTACAAAGACCACGTAAGATCTAAACAAAAAAGTTAGTACTCACTACTTAATTGTTTTTCCTATTTATTTAAGAAGCCGTGGAAAATTGAATTATGGATGAAAATAAATATTCACTATTTATAGACAATAATATTTAGTTATTAGAAAAGAATTTTGAGTGTCCCGAATTTGCAATTACCCTACTTAACGTATATAAATTATTGAAAAATAGCAGCGAAAGCAAAACTAAGCGCAATATATGTTTAAATGATGAAATTAAATATGTCACGACCCAAAATCTCATCACAAGCATCGTGATGACACCTAGTCTCTAAGACTAGGTAAGCCGATTTCTATTACATTTTGAAGTTATTTTTGTTTTTTAAATAAGTAACCAAAACTAACAGCAGAATAAATATGAATATACAACCTCCCAAAACTGGTAGTACTGAGTCACGAATTATAACTAAATACATGGAATGATCACGAGGACCGAATATACAATATTGTTGATTAAAAATTAACAGTACAATGAAATGAAAAAACTTCAAGGGACTGCGACGACCAAGCAGCTCTACCTTGAATCCTTACGGTCCCGCTTTAAATCTGCTTAAGTCTGATATCTTCAATACCTGGCTCTGTACAAAAATGTACAAAAGTGTAGTATGAGTACACCACGGTCGATACCCACTAAGTATCAAGACTAACCTCAGTGGAGTAGAGACGAGGTACAGTCAAGACACTCACTAGTCTAATAGCCTGTGCAATATAATATACAAGATAGTAGAAAACAGATAACAATAAGGACATCATAAAATAACTAGTGATATGCACAGCAAGACAACAAAACACCATTTAATATCGCTCAACAACTAATAAATATAAGTACACCCAATTAAATCAAAATTTTCAAATAAGTGTCCTTCACATATAATTCTATCAAATAACTCTCTTTGAAATATAATATTCATCAAATAAATATTTTTCAAATATAATTCTTTCATATAATGCTTTCTAAATAAAAATCCTTCCAAATAAATATTTTAAATATAATTCTTCAATTAAAAAGTCACCATGTGACACCTCATTTCATAATCATAAAAATACGGGTCTCAACCCATTTTTATATTTTTCATAAACACGGGTCTCAGCCTATTTTTTATATCTCCACGGCACTTCGTGTCCATAATTAAATCATCATATTTTTCCGGCACCTCGTGCCCTCATTTCATATCACAACTGCACGGGCAATTCACATGCCAATATCCTCAATGTATATAAGATCCACATGATCAATTTATTTTTACTAAAGTGAGTTTAGAATTTTTAAATCAAGTAAGAAATCAATAAAGAATTGAATTTATTTATTTTTTAAATTATTTGGGTGAAAAAAATAATATTGCACTTAAATTAAAGCATCAGATAAACTACTGGGTTGGTTGTAAAACTATTTAATTTAAAACATAATAATAATTTATTTTATTTAAATTAAATCAATCATCGAAAATGTCACGACTCGAAATTCCCACCTTAGGACCGTGATAGCGCCTAATATTTCACTTGCTAGGCAAGCCAACGTTAGAATAATATTAACCAATTTTTAAATAATTTTTAAATTTATTAATAACAAAGAACGATTACGGAAGTAAAGTCTGAAATATAGTGAATAATCAATAAAAAAAATAAAAAATAACGGTGTCTAAATACCATCCCAGAATTTCGTATCACAAGTCCACGAACTTCTAGAATAATACAAATAAGGGCGTGAATAGAATAAAGTTGTCTGAAAATAAACACAAAGCTAAAGTAAAATAAACGAGGACTTCAGAACTGCAGACGCCATGCAGTTATTCCTCAAGTATCCTCTAAGTAGCTGTAATCCGAGCAAGTCTATGGTACGCCGCTGGGACCAACTCCGAAATCTGTACAAGAAGTGCAGAGTGTAGTATCAGTACAACCGACCCCACGTATTGGTAAGTGCTGAGCCTAACCTCGACGAAGTAGTGACGAGGCTAAAGCGGATCACTTACATTAACATTTACGCAATATTAGTAACAACAACAAATAATAGAAATAAATCATGTAACTCATTTATAATAATTGAATCCAACTCATCAGTCATAACCAATTATCAATTCCATCAATTTCCGTTGCAACGTGCAACCCACTCTCACAATATATTCATATTCAATTCTGTTGCAGCGTGCAACTCACTCTCCCAATATATTCCTTTTAATCAAGTGTATCATATATTTATTTCAATCAAGTAGCGGCGTGCAATCCGATCCCCAATATTGTATTTTAAATAAGTCTATTGCGGTGTGCAACCCAATCCTCCAATATACACTTTTTAATAAGTCTGTTGCGGCATGCAACCCGATCCTCCAATATAGACTTTTTAATAAGTCTGTTGCAGCGTGCAACCCGATCCTCCAATATATCCATTTCAATCAATTCTGTTGCGGCGTGCAACCCGATCCTCCAATATATCCATTTACCAATTCTTATAGAAGAAATTTTCCCAATAAATGCAATAATTAATATAAAATTATAAGACAACAAGCATACAATAATTGTGATTTAATTATGAAACAAACAATGACAAATAGCAAATTATTATGAAAATCAAAGAGAAAATATGCAGTTTAATATTTAATATGCTAAATATCAAATAACAATTAAGACACATAATTCAAATAGCATGTAACAATTAATACAGGAATTCAAGAATTAATATTTGCCAAAGAATAGGAGAGGAACAATTAATAATTAGTTCATGATTTAAAATAATTTATGATTTTTCAAGTAAACAGGCAAACAATTAATTTGACGACGTATAGACACTCGTCACCTCGCCTATACGTCGTTCACATGCATTTCACATAACAAATAATTTAAGGGTTCTATTCTCTCAAGTCAATGTTAACCATGACACTTACCTCGCTTTGCAAATTCCAATCAATTACTCGACCACAACTTTTCCTTTTGAATTTATTTTCAAAAGCTTCAAGTCTATTCATAAACAATTCAATATACTCAATACAAATCATAGGAATTAATTCCATATGAATTTGCTAATTTTTCGGATAAAAATTTGAAATTCATTAAAATATTCGACAGTGGGACCCACCTCTCAAATCCCGAAAAACCTTACGAAATCCGAACACCCGTTCCGCTACGAGTTCAACCATATAAAAATTATCCAATTCCGATGTCAAATGGACCTTCAACTCTAAATTTTTCGTTTTTTGAAAGTTTTACAAAAAATCCAATTTCTTCCATCTAAATCCGAAATAAATAATGAATATAGACATGGATTCATGAAATATAATCACTTTTGGTTATAGAACACTTACCCAATTTAAAGTTGTGAAAAACCCCTTTGGCATCGCCAAAATTCGAGACTTAAAACTCAACAAATGAGTAAAAATGGCTAAGACCCGATTTTATGTATTCTGCCCAGTATTTTCGTATTTGTGGCCTATATTTTCACACCTGCGGTCTCGCATTTGTGAGACAAAACTCGCATTTGCGTAACAGGGCAGCTTGACCAGTGGCTACAACTGCGCCCAAAAAAGTCGCACCTGCGACATCGCAGAAGCGTACAAGTGACCGCAGTAGCGGTTGTCCTCGCAGAAGTGGCTTGTCCATCGTGGATGCGGTTTCGCACCTGCGCTCATTTCTCCACCGAAGTGGAGCTCGGCAAGGCTGTCCAATGTCGCAGGAGCAACTGGTATTCCGCAGGAGCGGCCACGCAACAACAACAACAACAACCCAGTATAATCCCACTAGTGGAGTCTGGGGAGGGTAGTGTGTACGCAGACCTTACCCCTACCCTGGGTAGAGAGGCTGTTTCCAAATGACCCTCGGCATCCTTCCCTCCAAGAACTCCCCACCTTGCTCTTGGGGTGACTCGAACNCTCGTCCATCGCGGATGCGGTTTCGCACCTGCGCTCATTTCTCCGCAGAAGAGGAGCTCAGCAGGGCTGTCCAATGTCGCAGAAGCGACTGAAATTCTGCAGGAGCGACCACGCACCTGCGCACAAAATGTCGCAGGTGCGACACACCAGAACGAGCACTGGGCAGCAGGTTCTAATTGCTCTCTGGCTCGTCCGAAACTCATCCGAGCCACTCGGGACCTCGTCCGAATATTCCAACAAGTCCAGAAACATAATACAGACTTACTCGGGGTTTCAATTCACGTCAAACTACATCAAAATTACAATTCACACCTCGATTCGAACTTTGAGTTTTAAATGTTTCCATTTGCAAATCTCGTGCCAAAACATATTAAGTGAATCCGGAATGACTTCAAATTTGGCACACAAGCCCTAAATGACATAATGGAGCTATTCAAATTTTCAGAATCAGATTCCGGCTCCGATATCAAAAAGTCAACCCCGTGGTCAAACTTGGAAATCTTTAGCCTTTAAATTACTAGTTTCCGTTAAATGGTCATAACTTGAGCTAGGGACCTCCAAATTAAATTCTGGACATACGTTCAAGTCCCAAATCATGATACGGAGCTACCGGAACTGTCAAAATATTGATCTGGGTCTGTTTGCTCAAAATGTTGATCAAAATCAACTCAGTTGATCTTTAAGGCTCTATTTCACATTTTAATCCATTTTTTCACATAAAAACTTTCCAAAAAATTTTACGGACTGTGCACACAAGTCGAGGAATGATAATTTGTATTTTTCGAGGTCTTAGAATATAAAATTACTTATTAAATTTAAAAATAACATTTAGGGTCATCACATTCTCCACCTCTAAAATAAACGTTCGTCCTCGAACGGAGTTAGAAAAAGTATCTCAACTGGTGAATAAGTGTGGATATTTACTCTGCAAGTCTGACTTGAACTCCCAGGTAGATGCCTCTACCGGTTGACTTCTCTATTGCACTCGAATTGAAGGATAACTCATAGACCTCAACTGTCGTACCTGCCGGGCTAGAATAGCCATCGACTCCTCCTCGTAAGTCAAATCTTTGTCCAATTGGACTGAGCTGAAATCTAACCCATGGGACGGATCATCATGATATTTCCGGAGCATAGACACATGGAACACCGGATGAACCGCTGATAAACTAGGTGGTAATGCAAGCATGTAGGCTACTTCATCCACCCTTTCAAGAATTTCAAAGGGTCCGATATACCTAGGGCTCAACTTGCCCTTCTTTTCGAACCTCATTACACCTTTCATAGGTGAAACTCGGAGCAATATTCTTTCTCCAACCATGAATGTAATATCACGAACTTTACGGTCGGCAAAACTCTTTTGCCTAGACTGAGTTGTGCGAAGTCGATCCTGAATAATATTGACCTTATCCAAGGCATC
>AWOL01S0008939.1:4816-57483 GCA_000715115.1 Nicotiana otophora
ATATTCATATGTCAAGATCTATTACATTCTTATATCTTTTTCGAATTTGAGGTGGTATTTTGATAATTTAAAATTAAATAGAATATATTATTATATAAGTATCATATTGATTTTATGTTTAATTATTAATTTTAGTTAAACTTGAAAGTGTACATCAACAAAAAATTATATATTGTCATACAACTAAAAAAAATAACTATCATATGTTACTAAGAAAATTCTCCCGTAAGAATATGTTAATAGATCATACGTTTGTCAATTTTTTCAATTTTTACTAAATATATATTTACTTATCAAAAATTTAACAAAGTAAGATTGAAATAATATTTATGCAACAAAAAATCTGAAAACCCGACAAAACCGAACCAATCCAAACTGATATAGTTGATTTAATTTGATTGTGATAAATACCGAACCAACCCGGTCCATGTACACCCCTGATTAATAACCCAATATTCAACCAAATACACCATTCAATCGTTTTTGGAGTATAAGTGCCAACAGATAATATTAGACTAATTTTAGAAAACACGTATGTAAAATACATAATTTGATGGAGAGACTATGGATTGACGTGCCCATAATTTGGGCTATAACTCCGCTCCTGGATCGTAGTATATGTTTTCGAGAATCCGGATATAATATATGCACATGCACATGTTCAACATTTATTTTGGTGGTCTCATTTATTTAAGGAACTCTACTGCTGCTATTTGATAAATGGGGCTAATATATAGGCCATCAAATTTTTCTCCCAGCCTATAAAATGCCTCCCTCCAATTAGATCTGATTCAAAAAACAATATTGTCCTCGCAAAATCAACTACTTTTGAGCCATGCAACCCACTGATGTCACAGAACTCTATTACCCTTCTCAATTAATCCCCAACTATACTACTTACACAGCCACATTTCAGTCCAATATCAGAATCTCTAACCCTTTGAATCATCTTCAGATCGGTCCTCCATTTCAAGAACTCAATCCACAAACAACTAATTATTTCAACTGCAACTATTCAACGTGTGATGAACCTGATGATCAGCAGCTACTGACTCTAATAAATGAAAGGAAAGAGAGAAGAATGATTTCTAATCGAGAGTCGGCACGAAGATCACGCATGCGCAAGCAGAAGCACCTCGACGAGTTATGGGCACAGGTCAGTGGTCGATGTTTTGTTTATATGATACTCTTTCCTTTTTACTTTATTCCCAAAAAGAAGGTCATTTTGTTATATTTAAAAATAATTTAATAATAAATATTTTATTTTACTTTTAATAACAAGCTTTTATATATATCCACTGAAATGTTAAGTGATATTTAAGATAGTAAGTTTCAAAAATCTTTCGTTTTTATTTTAAACTTCATGATCAGCCAAACTGTGTCATGTAAAATGAAACAGAGTTGTATATATCATATTTTAGACCCATATATTCGAAGAGTTTAAAACCTAATTGAGCTCGTAAAGATTAAATTCTGAATCCACCTTTAGTACAGGTTATTTGCCTCCGGAATGAGAATCACCAGCTCCTAAACAAACTTAACCATGCCTCTGAGATCCATGATCAAGCACTTCAAGAAAATGCTCAACTCAAAGAAGAAACTTCAGCACTTCGTCAAATGGTTACTAACATGCAGCTCATGAATAGTCCTAATTATCCTTGCTTAAGAGATGTTGATGGTGAACCTTATAGTGGTTCATCTCAAAATGAATAGCAAATTATGCTTGGGCCGTTTTGTTTTTCTTTTCTTATATTTGGGTTTGAGATGGTGGGAATAATTTGAGTTTTTCCTTTATCTCTTTTGTTGTTGAGGTCAAGGCTATGATTATTGCTTTCCCTTTATCTTATTTCAATGCTGTAATAACTTCTTGATGTCCCTCTTTCTTTTCTCTGCCTATTCCCAAAAATGTGGTTAAATGTCTAATATGTTGTAGTGACTACTATATATTCTCAAAAATATCGATTGAGTTTCGGTTTTTAGTACCACATATCCTTTTTACAATCCGGTCAATTCGATCGATTTTGATCGGTAATCCTTTAAAATCGACCACATTGGATAATTTTTTTCCGATAAGAAAAGGCCTTTTTTTTTTTTATATATAGTGAAATGACTTTTTTTCAACGAATTTTACATTTTCTAAGGCGTCAAATATTCTATAACAAATTCAGTTTGCCGACAAATTTTGACCGGAGGTAATAGATAGCGATCGATCCACGCAAGGATAATCCACATACGCCAACAGATGATATTTAACACTGGTCGGCTATACAAATAAAGCTGTGACGAGTCTTAGAAGGAAAACAAAGAGTAAAACACAAGGACAAACCACAAAGGTGTAGCTCCTTAAATGGAATATTGGTCAATCAGAACATAGTGGACAATTAAGGTGTATGATAAGGAGAAAGCATCCATTCAGATTTCGAGTTTTATCCCTATAGAATGGAAAATTCTCAAGTAGAGGGTATTTTTCCTTTTAATTGGCCTTATACATGGTCCGAATTTGAAGTATTGTTGTTGAATCGATAGTCGTTGAATACCAGAAGGATATTAAAAAATATATATAATGGGAATATATTCTAAAGTTGCATTGTAACGACTAGGGGTGTCTAAACAGAATCGCAAAATCGCACAAGCCGAATAATCAAATCAAATCGATTAAAAAATCGGATAAGGTTTGGTATTGAGTAAACAAATCCGTACCAAACCGACATATAAATATTTGTGATTCTCTTATGGGATTTAATTAGTTAAATATGAAGTGCTCTATTTTTATTACCATTGAATAATGGGATGTATGATCATTTTCTTATCAAGTGTTAGTGAAATGCGTCAATGTCTTTGTTCTTTCATATTTATATGTCAAGATCTATTAAATTCTTATATCTTTTTCGAATTTGAAGTGGTATTTCGATAATGTAAAATTAAATAGAACATATCATTATTTATGTATCATATTAATTTTTATGTTTAATTTTTAATTTCAGTTAACCTTGAAAGTGTATATCAACGAAAATTTATTGTCAGACGACTAAAAATATAACTATCATATGTTACTAAGAAAATTCTCCCATAAGAATATGTTAATAGATCATATGTTTGTCAATACTTTCAATGTTTACTAAGCATCTATTTACTTATAAAAAATTTAACAAAGTAAGATTGAAATAATATTAATGTAACAAAAAATCCAAAAATATCTGACAAAACCGAACCAATCCAAACCTATATAGTTGGTTTGGTCTGATTTTGATAAAAAAAAATGAAACAACCAGGTCCATGTACACCTCTGGTAACGATCAGGCCGGTCATTTTGTGTATTTGAACGCTGTTTACCCTATTTGATGCTCTCCGTATGTTTATTTGTTTTTATGTGACTTGCGGTGATGGTTCGTTTGGTTTCGGGAAGATTTTGGAGTGAATTGGAATACTTAGTTCCATGGTTGGAAGTTCAAGTCATAAGAGTTGACCAAGGTTTGGCTTTTCTGTAAACGATCTCAGATTCGTGTTTTGATAGTTTCAATAGGTTCGGATGGTAGTTTTGAACATAGGCGTATGTCCGGAATTAGTTTTGGATGTTTCTAGGTTGATTTGGCTCTAATTGACGAAAGTTGGAAATTGAAGGTTTAGAAAGTTCATAGGTTTTACTGGGAGTTGACATTGAGCATATTGGGGTCGGATTATTGTTTCATAAGTTGGAAGAGGTTCATTGTGTCATTTGAAACTTGTGTGCAAAATTTGAAGTCATTCCAAGTTGGTGAAACGTGGTTCGCCATGAGTTTTGAAAGTTATAAATTGACTAGTTCATTAAGCTTGAATTGAAATGTAATTCGTAGTTTTGATGTTATTATATGTGATTTAAGACCTTGAGTAGGCTGTGGCATATTTTAGTACTGGTTGATGTGATTGGAAGAGGTCCCGGGGGCCTCGGATGTATTTCATATGGGTTTTAGGTCATTTAAGCTTGGTTGGATAGCTGAAATCTACTAGTGTCTGGTGTGCTTCGTGATCTTGGAGCAGGTCTAGCGATTGCAAAGGAAAAGGAATTTTGTTCTTCGCATTCACAATGGGGCGCCGCATTCACGAAGGTTTTGTGTTATGTGATTTTCGCGTTCGCGACCGAGGCTTCGCTAAGGAAGACAGGTCGGGCGTTAACCGGCAATTGGCCTTCGCGTTCACGTGAAGGCGACCGCGTTTGGGTAGGCATGGAGTTTGTTGTTCATTCCGTTGGCGAGATGTACATCGCGTTTGTGATGGATATTTATGGGGTTGGAGATGGTTGTACTTCGTGAACACGAGGCTTGGGCCATGTTCGCGAAGGGTATCACTAGGCAGATTTTTAAAGACTTGTATTTTGGGAATTTGACCCATTATTTTATATTTTGAGTCCTAAACTTGGAGAAGAGCAATATTTGAAGGAAATTTTCACACAAAGCAAGAGGGTAAGTGATTTCTACTTGATTTTAATGTTTTATCTTATTTACCCACGTATTATTACATATAGATAATGGGATTTGAAAGTAAATTTTGGGAATTTTGACTATGGTTTTGGAGAGTAAAAATAGAGATTTGAACCCTCATTCAGAGTCGAATTTGGATAAAACTAGTATATTTGGACTCGTAATCGAATGGATAATCGGGATTTGTGACTTTTGTCATGTTTCGGGAGGCGAGGCGAGATTGAATTTTTGGTTAACTTTTTGTAATTTTATAAAGATTAAAGATTTATTATTTGAAATGGAATTCTATAGCAGTGTTTGATGATATTGATTTATTTTTTATTATATTCGAGCCGTTTGGAAGTCGATTCACATGGGAAGGGATTTTTAGAATATTGATTCACGCGCTTTAACATGTCTAAACTTTGTTTGAGGGTAATTTACCCAGTTGGCTGTGATATTTGAGATATGTTGGGGGTGACACACGTTCTCGGTGACAGAAACATATGTACATCGGGTTATTCATGATCCGGGTAGACCTTAGGATATTATGTGTCTTGTTTTGCTATCATGCCTAGTTATATATGTATTTTCTCTACTGGTACGACTACTTGAGCTATTATTCATACTAGAAATCATGTCTAGGCTATATGCTTATCATTTGAGACATGATAGGGCTTTTCTTGCTATTTTGATCTGTTTGCCTTAATTGCAGTCATGCTATCCGACATGATGATACGTCCGCATATTATATCACTGTCTCTGTATATTCTTTATATATTAACTCACATATTGTTGATGACCTTATACGTGTAACACGGTTTGATCTGAATATTGTAAGATCAAATATTTGAGACTTGAGCGGTTTAACTGAACTTGGACCATAAGGCCATTTTAGTATTGATTATGAGGTGATGTGTATGCCATGCCCCACAATGGGCTGAGTGGTATTGATTGTGAGGTGACGCGTTCACCAGGCCCCATATTGGGCTATGTGATATTGATTGTTGACTTAGATCCGATCAACGCTTGGGCAAGGACCTGCCCCTCCGGAGTAAGATATTAACCATGGGCGTACACACAAGATCATATCTGTGCTTGGGTGAGGGACTTGTGTCAGGCACCCGTACAATGCTAAGTGTTGTTGTTGTTGAGCATGAGGGTCCAAGGGATATTGTGCCAGGTACTACCCATGTGCTGAGTTATGACATACTTGATGATTTAATTGCGATATTGTTGATTCTAGCATGTTTACTTGTCATGCAGGTATTGGGTTGTGATTCTTTTATTATGTTACTGGTACTAGATGTCCTTATTTAGTGTATTGGACTTGGAATCATTGTTAGATTGATAACACCTTGTTTAGAGGAATTCTATGAAAGAATTCATGCTTTAACTGCTATTCTTAAAAATCCTGCCTATTTTTCTACTATTTTGTTAAAAAGTTAAAGTTAATAGTGCTTGAGATACTTTGTTTTACTGTTATTAGTCTATCATTGTTATTATTGGGTATCAGTTTAAATATTGTAAACTTGCTACGCTCGTTACTGCTTTCAGCCCGAGGTGAGGCTTGTTACTTATTGTGTACATGGGGTCAGTTTTACTCATTCTACACTCTGCACTTTATGTGCATATCCAGGTTCTGCCTAGAGAGGTGATCGTTAGCTGGAGGCACATGTACCAGTTTTTTGGAGATTTTGAGAGAGCTTCTAATTCCGTTCGCAAGACTTGAAGTCCCCTTCTATTTTGCTTATGTTATAACTGTTCTATATTTCAGACATTTCTATATTTTGGATTAGACTTTGTATTTAAATTTTGTAGTGCTCATGTGCTCCTTGACTCCATATCATGGGATAGTTGTAGTTGAATTATTACTATTGATTTAAGATATTTTATGATTATTCCGCTATTGAGACTATTTAGTTCTGTTATTTGAGTTACTACTATTATTTAATTATTGGCTTGCCTAGCAAGCAGTGTTAGGCGTCGTCACGGCTCTTGTGAGAGTTTGGGTCGTTACAAGTTGGTATCAGGGCACTAGATTGTTTATATCTCACGACTCATGAGCAAGTCTAGTAGAGTCTTGCCCATAGTTCGAAGACATCTGTACTTATCTTCGAGAGGCTACAGGACTGTTAGGAAACTTCATTTTCTTTCATTCTCTGTCGTGCGCATTTGATTATCCTTAAGCTTGAATCCTTGATTTATATTCTCTCACTGATGGTGAGGACGCGATTGTCGGGTGCAGCTGAGCAGGCACCGGTACCCCAGGCTAGGGCCGCGATAGGTCGTAGTCGAGGTAGAGTTGGGGAAGAGTATGCGCCGCATCTAGTGCTTCTGCTTGTGCAACTGCTGTTGAGCCACCAGTAGCTCTTGTTAAGGAGCATGTGCATGATTATGTGGAGCCGGAGGTACCAACTTATGTTCCCCAAGGCTTATTTGTTTCGCTAGTTGTTCAGGATGCCTTGATTTGCATGGTTGGTTTATTCGAGATTTTAGCTTAGTCCGGGGCATTTTTNGGCTTAGTCCGGGGCATTTTCTACTGTTACAACTACTTGCAAAGCAGGGGGCAGAGCACAGACTCCAGCTACTCGTACATTAGAGAAGGCGGCCCATGGTTATCAGACTACTACAGTGTTACCAGTTGGGAGAGTTCAGCCTACTATTGCCGCACAACATTAGGATAGGCTCGGGATATATAATAATGAGGTAACAAAATAAGATAACTATACGAAGCTACATCCTTCTCACTTTACTAATATGCCTTTGAAGGATGCTCAGGGATTCTTAGACAGTTTCCATGCGATACTGCACAATTTGGGAATAGAGTTGACTTCACCGCCTTTCAGATGAAGGGTCNAGCTTAGTCCGGGGCATTTTTTACTGTTACAACTACTTCCAAAGCAGGGGCGGAGCACAGACTCCAGCTACTCGTACATTAGAGAAGGCGGCCCATGGTTATCAAACTACTACAGTGTTACCACTTGGGAGAGTTCAGCCTACTATTGCCGTACAACATTAGGATAGGCTCGGGATGTATAATGATGAGGTAACAAAATAAGATAACTATACGAAGCTACATCCTTCTCACTTTACTAATATGCCTTTGAAGGATGCTCAGGGATTCTTAGACAATTTCCATGCGATACTGCACAATTTGGGAATAGAGTTGACTTCACCGCCTTTCAGATGAAGGGTCCGACCAAGAAGTGGTGGTAGGTTTATGAGATGGGTTGACCAGCAAGACCAACTCCTCTTACATGGGCTCAGTTCTCCAGAGTCTTCATAGAGTATTTTGTGCCATGCACTAGGAAAGAAGATTTGAGGAGGCAGTTTGAGTACCTACAGCAGGGTCATATGTTAGTTACTGAGTACGAGATGAGGTTTACAAAGCTGTCTCGTCATGCTATTACTTTGGTTCCAACTGAGGAGGAGAGAATGAACAGATTCATTGGGGGTCTTCACCCTAGTATTCGCCTTGCTATGGCTAGAAATACTAAGACCGAGACTCTATTATATTAGGTGGTTGAGATAGCACATCGTGTGGAGCGCATCTGTATTGAGACTGGAGAGATGATGCGGGGTAGGGACAAAAGGTCCTGATATTCACGTAGCTTCATTGGTGCCTCATCTGGAGGCCGAGGTCGATTTGCGAGAGGCCAGTCTAGTAGGCCAGTTTATTATTCACCACCACCCAGCCAAGAAGTTTCAGTGCAGTCTTCATTCAGTGCACTCCTAGCTCAGAGCCTTTTCGAACTCTATCAGTTCAAGTTTAGTTGGTACTAGATTCTTCTAGAGACTATTCTTTTCTGCATTCATTTCCAGTCAGAGGTTTCTATGAGTATGGGGAGCTGGGGCACGTCATGAAGTTTTGCCCCTATCTTTGTAGAGGGCCAATGTAGCAGGGAGGCTAGACTATGATCCCCGCACCAGTTTCTACACCACATGCTCAACCAACTCAGTGTGGAGGTTATTCGGGACATGGTCATCCTAGAGGGGGAGCTCAAACTAGTAGAGGTCAGGCCAGATGCTATGCCTTCCCAGAGAAGACTGAGGTTATTGCTTCTGATACAGTGATTACATATATTGTTTCAGTGTGTCACAAGGATGCTTCAATATTATTTGATCCCAATTTTATGTATTCATATGTGTCATCATACTTTACTTCTTGTCCTGGTATGCCTCGAGGTTCTCTTGATGCTCCTGTGTATTTGTCTACACCCACTGGGGATTCTATTATAGTGAATTGAATTTATAGATCATGTGTGGTTACTATTTATGGCTTTGAGATGAGGGCAAACTTCCTATTATTGGATATGGTAGTTTTTAATGTGAACTTGGATATGGACTGTTATCTCCGTACCACGTTATTCTTGATTGTCATGCTAAGACCATGGCGTTGTCAATGTCGGGGGAGGCTAAAATGGAAGGGTTCTCTTGGTTGCACTCCTAACAGAGTGATTTTATTCTTGAATGCTGAACGGATGGTGGACAGAGGTTGTTTCACGTGCCTAGCCTTTGTCAGAGATCTTAGTGCTAATACTCCTACTATTTAGTAAGTTTGAGTAGTGAGAGAGCTTTTGGATATGTTCCCAGCAGACCTACTGGGCATGCCACCCGACAAAGATATTGATTTTGGCATTGATTTGGTACTAAGAATGCAACCTATGTCCATTCCACCGTATCGTATGGATCTAGTGACATTGAAGGAATTGAATAAATAATTGAAAGAGTTGCTAGATAAGGGGTTCATAAAGCCTAGCATTTCACCTTGGGGTGCACTGGTGTTATTTGTTAAGAAGAAGGACGGGTCTATGAGATTGTGTATTGACTATCGCCAGTTGAACAAGGTGACCATCAAGGACAAGTATCCACTACCCCACATTGATGACTTATTTGATCAGCTTTAGGGTACCAGGGTGTTCTCGAAGATTAACTTGAGGTTGGGGTATTACTAGTTAAAGATCAAAACTTCAGACATCCCTAAGATTGCTTTTTCAGACTCGTTATGGCATTATGAGTTTTTGGTAAGGTCGTTTGGCTTGACTAATGCCCCAGAAACATTCATGCATTTGATGAACAATGTTTTTCAATCTTATTTGGATTCTTTCATCATTGTGTTCATTGATAATATATTGGTGTATTCCCGTAGCAGGGAGGAGCATGAGCAGCATTTGAGGATTGTGCTTCAGACTTTGAGGCTGAAAAAGCTATATGCTAAGTTCTCCAAGTGTGTGTTTTGGTTAGACTCAGTAGCATTTTTTGGTCATGTGGTATCTAATAATGGGATCAAGGTAGACCCGAAGAAGATTGAGGCAGTTTAGAGTTGGTCCAAACCTTCTACTACTACAAAGATTAGGAGCTTCTTAGGTTTGGCTAGTTATTATCGTTGCTTCGTGGGCAGTTTTTCATCTATTGCAGCCCCTTTAACTAAGTTGACTTAGAAGGGTGCTATGTTTAAGTGATGAGATGGGTGTGAGGAGAGCTTCCATAAGCTAAAGACAGCCTTGACTACAATTGAGTGTTGGTTTTGCCTTTAGGATCGGGGTCATATACGGTTGATTATGATTCTTTATGGGTTGGCATTGGGTGTGTGTTGATGTAGGACGATAGGGTGATTGCCTATGCATCGTGCCAGTTGAAGCCCTATGAGAAGAATTGCCAGTGTATGATTTAGAGTTAGCAGCTATCATACACACGCTCAAGATTTGTAGGCATTAATTATATTGCATGTTTTGTGAGGTGTATATGGATCACCAGAGTCTTTAACGTTTATTAAAGAAAAAGGATTTGAACTTGAGGAAGCGGAGGTGGTTGGAGCTTTTGAAGGACTATGATATCACTATTCTTTATCATCCGGGAAAGACCAATGTAGTAGCAGACGCCTTGAGTAGAAAGGCGGAGAGCATATGGAATTTAGCATTTATTCCGGTTGGGGAGAGGCCTTTAGCTATAAATATTCAGACTTTGGCCAACAAATTATTGAGATTGGATTTAGCGGATACTAGCACAGTGCTTACTTGTGTTGTATCTTAGTCACCCTTGTTTGAGCGCATCAAGGCTCGTCAGTATGTTGATCACCACTTGCTTATCCTTAAGGACACAGTGCATCGAGGTGGTGCTAAGGAGGTTACTATTAGTGATGATAACACGTTGCGACTTCAGGGTCAGATTTGTCTTCATAATGTGGATGGGTTGGGGGAGTTGATCCTTGAGGAGGCTCATAGTTCGCGGTATTCCATTCACCCGAGTGCTGGGAATATGTACAGTAATTTGAGGCAATATTATTAGTGGAAGATGAAGAAGAAATACATTGTTGGATATATTGTTTGGTGTTTGAATTATCAGCAGGTCAAGTATGAGCATCAGATACCTAGTGGGCTGCTTCGAAATATTGAGATGCCAGAGTGAAAATGGGAGTGTATCACTATGGAATTAGTGGTAGGGTTGCTGCGGACATTGAGAAAATCTGACGTAGTTTGGGTCATTATGGACAGACTGACCAATCTGCACATTTAATTCCAGTCATGACTTCTCACACTTCAAAGCATTTAGCTAAGATCTACATCCGGGAGATTGTTCGCTTGCATGGTGTACCTGTTTCTATCATCTTGGTCCGAGGTAGTCAGTTTACTTCATATTTCTAGAGAGCGGTTCAACATGAGTTAGGCATGTAGGTTTAGCTAAGCATCACGTTTCACCCTTAGACGGTCGGGTAGTCCGTGTCATAGATTCTGGAGGCGAGTGGGATCAGTTTCTACCTTTAGTGGAGTTTTCCTACAATAACAACTATTAGTCAAGAATCCAGATGGCTCCGTGTGAGGCATTAAATGGGAGGCGATATCTGTCTCCAGTCGGTTGGGTTGAGCCTGGTGAGACTAGGCTATTGGACACATATTTGGTTTGTGAAACTTTGGAAAAGGTGAAATTAATTTAGGAGAGACTTCACACAGCTTAGTCTAGGCAAAAGTATTATGCTGATAGGAAGGCTCGTGATATGGCTTTCATGGTGGGTGAGAAGGTTTTACTCAGAGTTGAACTTATGAAGGGTGTAATGAGATTCGTTAAGAAGGGCAAGTTCAACCCTCGGTATATTGGTCCTTTCGAGGTGTTGGACATAGTTGGGGAGGTAGCCTACAGACTTGCTTTGCCACCCAACTTATCAGGAGTTCACCCAGTGTTTCATATTTCCATGCTTCAGAAGTACAATGAGGATCCATCACAGGTGGTGGATTTCAGATCGGTGCATTTGAACAAGGACTTGACTTATGATGAGGAGCCAATGACAATTTAGATAGGCATGTTTGAAAGCTAAGATCGAAGAATATTGCATCAGTGAAGGTTCAGTAGAGAGGTCAACTAGTCAAGAAGGAGACTTGGGAGACCGAGCATGATATGCGCACCGGATATCCTTACATTTTTTATGTCCAAGGTATGATTCTAAACTTGTTTGAGGAAAAATGCTTGTTTAAGAGGGGGAGAATGTAACTACCCAACCGATTATTTTGTGTATTTAAGCACCGTTTCCTCTATTTGATATTCCCCG
Source organism: Nicotiana otophora (assembly GCA_000715115.1). NCBI lineage: Eukaryota > Viridiplantae > Streptophyta > Magnoliopsida > Solanales > Solanaceae > Nicotiana > Nicotiana otophora. The sequence continues at coordinate 16,799 of AWOL01S0008939.1, forward strand.
TATGTGTATTTGTTATTATGTGACATGCAATGATGGTTGGTTTAGCTTTGGCAAGGTTTTGGAGTGAATTGTAACACTTAGTTCCAGCATTGGAAGTCATAAGAGTTAACCAAGGTTTGAGTTTTGTTTAAACAACCTCGGATTCGTTATTTTTGATGGTTCTAATAAGTTCGTATGGTAATTTTGGATTTAGGCGTATGTACGGAATTAGTTTTGGATATTTCTAGGTTAATTTGGCTCTAATTGGTGAATGCTCGAAATTTGTAGGTATGGAATGTTCATAAGTTTGACCAAGAGTTGACTTTGAGGCTATCATGTTCGGATTATTATTTTGGGAGTTGTAATAGGTTCATTATGTTATTTGGAACTTGTGTGAAAAAGTTAGGGTTCTTCTGAGTTGGTTAGACGTAGTTCGGTATGTGTTTTAAAAGTTGGATGTTGACTAATTCATTAAACTTAAATTGAGGTGTTATTCATAGTTTTGATGTTATTATGTGTGATTTGAGAACTTGAGTAGGTTCATGTTATATTTTTGGACTGGTTGGTGTGATTTGCCGGGGTGTCGGGGGCCTCGAGTGAGTTTCAGATGGGTTTTAAATCATCTGAGCTTGGTTGGGTAGTTCAAATCTGTTGGTGTCTGTTGTGCTTTGAGATCGTGGAGCAGGTCTCACGATTGTGGAGGCTTAATTTGGGCAGAGCAATTTCATTCTTCTCATTCGCGATGGGGCATCGCATTCGCGAAGCTTTGGTGATTAGTGGCCTTCGGTGCTCGCTGTCGCACTGAAGATGGCATACTGGGCGTTGGCAGGCATTTGGCCTTCGCGTTAGCGTAAAGGCGACCGCGTTCGCGTAGTCCTGGAGTTGGTTGTTCATATCGTTCGTGAACTATACATCGGGTTCGCGATGGATATTTCTGGGGCTAGAGCTGGTTGTGCTTCGCGAACGCGAGGTTGTGGCTGTGTTCACGAAGGGTACTACATGGCATGTTTTTAAAGACTTATATTTCGGGACTTAGACATATTATTTCATATTTTGAGTCCTAGACTTGGAGAGGGGAGATTGTTGAACGAGATTTTCACACAAAGCAAGAGGATAAGTTATTTCTACTTGATTTTACCATTTTATCTTGTTTACCCATTATTACATATAGAAAATGGGATTTGAAGGTGAAACTTAGGGATTTTGTCTATAGTTTTGGGGAGTGAAAAATAAAGATTTGAACCTCGATTCGAAGTCAGATTTGGATGCAACTTATATATTTGGACTCGTAATCAAATGGGTAATCGGGATTTGTGACTTTTATCGGGTTTCGGGAGGCAAGCACGGGTTGACATTTTTGTTGACTTTTTTGGATTTTGATGAAGATTGAAGTTTTATTAATTGGAATCGATTTCTATAACCGTGTTTGATGTTATAGAGTTATTTTTGATTAGTTTCTAGCCGTTTGGAGGCCAATTCGCTTGGGAAGGGCTTTTTGAAGTATTGATTCACGCATTTTGAGATAAGTAATATATGTAAACTTGGTTTGAGGGTAATTTACTCTATTTGCTATGATATTTGAGATATGTTAGGGGTGACACACATGCTAGGTGAGGGGTGTATGTGCGTACACTGAAATTATTCATGATCCGGGTAGACCTTAGGCTATTATATGCCTTGTTTTGCTATTATGCTTGTTATCTCTGTATTTTCTCAACTTGAGCTATTATTCACACTAGAAATCCTTTTTAGGCTATGTGTTTATCGTTTGAGACATTATAGGGCTATTCTTACTATTTTGATCTATTTGCCTTAAATTTAGTGATGCTCTCAGTCATGATGCTACATCCGCGTAGTATATCATTGTCTTTGTGAATTATTTATATATTATCTCGCATATTGTTGATGCCCTTATATGTGTGACACGGTTTGATCTGAGTACTGTGAGACTCAATATTTGAGACTTGAGAAGCTGATGATTGAGCTTGGGCCATAGAGCTGATTTGGTATTGATTATGAGGTGCCGCGTATTCCAAGCCCCATAATGGGCTGACTGGTATTGATTGTAAGGTGACGCGTGCACCAGGCCGCATACTGAGTTATGTGATATTGATAGTTGACTTAGATCCGATCAGTGCTTGGGCAAGGACCCACCCCTCCAGAGTCAGGTATTAACCGTCGGCGCTGACACTGGTACAGAACAGACACTGGTACAGAACTGAGTGTTGTTGTTGTTGAGAGTGAGGGTTCGAGGGAAATTGTGCCAGGCACTACCTATGTGCTGAGTTATGACATACTTGATTATTTAATTACGATATTATTGATTTTAGCATGTTTACTTGTCATACAAGTACCAGGTTGTGATTCTTCCCTTATATTGCTGGCACTAGATGTCCTTATTTAGTATATTGGACTTGGGATCACTGGTAAATTGATAACACCATATTTAGAGGACTTCTGTGAAAGAATTCATGCTTTAACTGCTATTCTTGAAAAGCATGCCTATTTTTCTACTATTTGTGAAAAGGTTGAAGTTAATATTGCTTGAGATATACTTTTATTTATCGTTATTATTCTATCATTATTGTTTTTTTTCCACATCACTGCCTTTGGCCCGAGGTTAGGCTTGTTACTTATTGAGTACATGTGATCGGTTGTACACATACTATACTATATGCTTTATTCATAGATCTAGGTTCTGTCGAGAGAGGTGATCATTAGCTGGAGGCACCTGTATCAGATTCTTGGAGATTTCAAGGTAGCTGCTGATTCTGTTCGCAGTCCTTGAAATCCCATTCTATTTTGCTTATGCTATCACTATTCTATCTTTTAGACGGTTTTGTATTTTAGATTATACTTTGCATTTAAGTTCTATAGTACTTATGTGCTCGTAAGCACCAAATTATATGATGGTTGTTGTTGCGTTATTGCTATTGATTTCAAATATTTTATGACTATTCCTCTATTGAGACTATTTAATTACGTTATTTGAGTTATTGCTATTATTTAATTGTCGACTTGTCTAGCAAGCGATGTTAGGCGTCGTCATGACTCCGGTGAGAGTTTGGGTCGTGACATGCATGTCTAAGATAGTTAAATACGATGATAGATGAAAATAGGTGCGTCTGACATGTTGGTCTAAGTACAAATATCTACAATTAAACGAACAACTTCACTAATAAAAACAACTCCTTTTTTTATTGATAATTATCGAATAAAAAACCGACCGACAATACCTACCGAAAAAATCGACTGAATTGGTCGAAAAGTGAAAATATTCTTTTCAGTCGTTTTGACATAACTAACTGAATCGGTCATTTTTTTAGCGCCAAAATGTTAGAACTTCTATCTCCAATCGAGTCGATCAAAATGTGTACCGAAAAATTTATTTTACGAGAAATTGACCAAAATTATTTTCTATTTTAAAAAACCCAACCAAAATCTGTCGATTGTTTTGGTCAACTCATTGAAAAAAACCAACTGATTTCGATTGGTCATATTATTATTTATGAAAATCGATCGAGTGGATTGATTATTTTTGCACAAAATACGGTTAAAGAGTATAAATTAAAAAAAAAAGCCTTTGACTAACCAGCATCAATAGTTTAGTGATCGTATAGTACCCTACCACTCTAATCTAAATTAGCTGAATCAATGGTCACCGAATTCGAGAAGGATTTTAAAGAAATAAAGAACATAATGGAAATATATTCTAAAGTTGCATGTCTAAGATAGCTAAACATGATGACAAATCAAAATAGTTGTGTCCGACATGTTGGTTTAAGTAAAAATGGCTACAATGAAGCAAACACCTACACAACTAAAAAATAGCTCTTTTCCGGCCAAAGATTATCAAATGAAAATTCAACCGATAATACCGACCGAATCGGTCAAAAATAAAAAAAATCAATTTGTTTTTGACAAAAATGACCAAATCGGTTGGTTTTTTAAGCACCAAGATGTGGGAACTCATTTCTCCGACCGAGTCGGTCGGTAATGCATACCGAATAATTTATTTTTCAAGAAACTGATCGGAATAGTTTTCTAGTTAAAAATAAATTAAAAATTATATTCAAAGATCCACTGAAATCGGTCATTTGTTTTGCAACTCATTTAAAAAAATCTAGTTTATTTCGGTCGGTAATATTATTTTTTAAGAAAATCGACCGAGTCGATTGGTTATTTTCACACAAAATACGGTTAAAGAGTATAACTAAAAAAAAATAGAAGTCTTCGATTAATAATCATTAGTGGTGTATGTAGAATAGTACGCTGCCAGCCTAATCTAAATAAGTCGAATTAACAATCACTAGATATCAGAAAGATATTAAAAAAAAGAAACACAAAGAGAATATATTCTAAAGTTGCATGTCTAAAATAGTTAAACAAGATGGCAGATGAAAATAGTTTTGTTTGACATGTTGGTTCATGTAAGTATCACAACCCAAAATTTCAACCAATCGGCATCGTGATGGCGCCTAACACCGCTTGCTAGGCAAGCCAACACACAACAGAAAAATTACAAAAGAATAGCAATAAATATTTGACAGCAGGTTAATAACATATCATAAAAGAAATTCTGAGATAAACATGATAAACCTAAAACCAACATCTAATGCAAATCATCCCAAGACGTGGAGTCACAAGTTTATGAGCTTCTAGAGTTTACTGCATACACTATTTTGAAAGAAATACATTACTGTCTAAAAAATAAAAACAGTACAGTAGAAATAAGAAGATGACTTTAATGCCTGCGATCGGAATGCAGCTCTATCTCGAATCACCTGCGGTGTCTGCTAAGTATATGTATGGACTCTGTTAGTACCGATGTCATAATTTGCACAAGAAGTGCAGAAGTATAGTATGAGTATAACCAACTCAATATACTCAGTAAGTATCAAGCCCAACCCCGACAAGGTAGTGATGAGGCTAAGACAAGATACCTACAATAAACATGTGCAGTTATATATCAAGAAGTAATGAAATAACAGATAGAGTATCAAATATAACAACAGAACAATGACAAGTGAAAGGGATAGCAATTACACATATAAGGGGTATAAAATGGAAACATAGAGTAAAGTGTCACTGAGTAAGATCATAAAGCCAAGTCCACATTCCAAATATCAAAGTAAAGGCAATGAAATCAACAAAATTGGCAAAAGTTAGAAAGTTGAAGGTTTGAAAAGTTAAGAAGCTTAACCGAGAGTTGACTTTGTTGATACCATGCTCGGATTTTAGTTTCGAAAGTTGGAATAGGTCCGTTGTGTTATTTATGACGTGTGTGCAAAATTGAGGTCAATCATAGTTGATTTGAAACTTTTCAGCATCGATTGTAAAAGTTCTAATCCATTAGTTTCAATAGGCTTGAATTGAGGCGTGATTCGTATTTGTGAAGTTGTTTGATGTGATTTGAAGCTTCGACTAAGTTCGTATGATGTTTTAGGATGTGTTAGTATGTTTGGATGGGATCCAGGGGACCTTGGGGTGAGATTCAAATTGATTTTGGATTGATTTTTGGACTTATGGAAAATCTGCTATGTTCAGTTCTGGTGCAACAACACCTGCGATATTTTGGCTGCAGGTGCGGAGCTGTAGAAGTGGCCATAGGGTTGCAGATGCAGTCCTGAGTGGAGTTGGGCAGTGGTCGCATTTGCGTGGAGTTTTCCACATCTACGAGCCCACATATGCGATGGAGCTGCCGCAAATGCATATTTTGGTTAGGTACTAAGTGATCGCAGAAGCGGAAGGCTTTCGCATGTGTGCTCCCCCAAGTGCGGGGCTTGGACCGCAGAAGCGGTATTTGGGCCGGAGAAGCGGCTGATCGGGAGATTTAATGAAATGCCACAGAAACGAGCTTTCTTCCGCAGAAGCGGAGCCGTAGATGCGGCCGGTGAGCCCGCAGAAATGGAAATGCTGGGCAGAAAGATATAATCGAGGGTTTTGAGATTTCTCTCATTTTTGGACTTTGGAAGCTCGTCCTGTGGCGATTATTGAGAGGGGTTTCACTATATTTCAAGAGGTAAATAACTTTTGATCACTTTTGTTCGACAATATTGAATATCCATTGATTTTCCCACCTAGATTATGTATTTTTGAGGTGAAATTTGGGGGATTTGTGGTCTATGTATTGGAGAGTAAGATTTGGAGATTTGAGGTTCGATATGTGGTCGGAATTGGTTGATTTAGGTATGGTTGGACTCGTTACTGAATGGGTGTACAAATTTTATAAATTTTGTCATGATCCGAGGTATAGGACGGGGTTGACTTTTTAAATTTGATTAAAGAATTTAGCTTTATCATATGAGATCGATTCCTATAGCTTGTATTGATATATTAAGTTGTTTGTGACAAGATTCGAGTCGTTAGGAGGCCGATTCGCGAGGCAAGGGTTTGTTGGAGCATTGAGTTGTGCACTTTGAGGTAAGTAACACTTCTAAACTTGGTACTGAGGGTGTAAATCACTGAAATATGTGTTATATGGTTGGTGATGAGGTGACGCACATGCTAGGAGATGGCGTGTGAGCGTGCACCATAGTATTTATGACTCGATTGATTCTGTGGTACTGCGCAACTATCTAGTCTGGTTTTATCCGTGTAATTCCTATGTGTTAGATTAATTGATTTGTGATTCATGTTAGAGATCATGTTCAAGCTATGTGCTTATTCTGTTGGGATCCACTGATGTCATTTCTACTATTAAGTTATTTACTTAAACTACAATTATGTACTCCATGATGTTTATTCATATGCATATCAGATTTCAGTCTCTGTTATCATTTACTGTTATATCATGTTATCATTGTTTGGGCTGAGTAGTATGAATCTTGTGAGCGAGTGAGACAGGAGAGACCGATGAATGAGTTGGTCCTGAGAGCCAGATTGTGAGTATTATTATAGATAGGGCTGCGCCGCAGCAGGACTTATTGTCTTATTTATTATTGTGGATTGAGTTGCATGCTGCAGCAGACCTTAAGGGCGTTATATTAGCACTTGGGCAGGATCCGCCCCTCCGGAGTCTAAAATACCAGCAGTGAGCGCAAGCACAATGATTTATATACACGTGCTTTGGTGAGGGGCATTGATGTCAGGCACCCGTACAGTGCTGAGTGATTGTGTGCAATGAGTGGGTAATGAGATAGACAATTTGAGTACTTTGAGAGTGTGAGTACTTGGTATTATCACTATGATACATTACATTTGACATGTAGGTATAGAGATGTAACATTCCTCACGCTAGTTGTACTTGGAATATTTTATCAATGTTGGGCTTAAATTGTTGAACTTGAAAGCATGCCTAAATTTTCATACTGTGTACAAGCTGAACATGGTAGTTTCTTTGAGTTATTGTTGTCATTATCTTGTTATACTGGTGTTGTCATTATTTTGAATCAGACTATGTATTTCTTAGCTCGTCACTGCTTTCACCCAAGGTTAGTCCTGTTATTATTAAGTACATTGGGTCGATTGTACTTATACTATACTCTGCATTTCATGTGAAGATCCAGGTACATTTGGATGCGGTGATTGCTAGGGTGGTGCTAGTACATGTTCGGAGACTTCGAGGTAGCTGCTATGATGCCCGCAGACCTTGACTCCCCTTCCTTCCATTTTTTCCAGTACTATTCTATTTTTCTCTGACAGTTGTACTAGAGTTTCTGACTATATTAACACTTAGTAGCTCATGTACTCGGTGATACCAGGATTTTGGGATTGATGTAGTTGAGTTTGTTTTATCAGTTATTTATGAGACTATCCACTGTTGAACATATTAAATTATGTTTTTATTTCAAATGCGTAGTTGTTATGTAATTGTGAGCTTTAATAGTAATGTGTTAGGCGCCATCACAATATGTTGGGATTTTGGGTTGTGACAAGTTGGTATTAGAGAACTAGGTTACTTATATCTCATGAGTCATGAACAGGTTTAGTAGAGTCTTACGGATTGGTACGGAGACGTCTATGCTTATCTTCGAGAGGTTACCGAACCATTAGGAAACTTCACTTTCTTGTATTCTTTTCGTGTGGATATGTTGATTCCGGAAACTAAACTTCTATTATTCTATTCTCTCACAAATGGTAAGGACATGTGCGTCTGGATCAGGAGGACGACCACCAGTACTCCCAGCTAGGGTTGCGAGAAGCCTGGGTCATGGTACATGCTGAGGTGCAACTCGTACTGTAGCTAGAGCAACACTTGTGGAGCCACTAGTTGCTCCAGATCAGGAGCAGGTGCCAGATGTGGTCGAGCTAGTGGGACCAGCTCAGGCACCAACTGTGCCCATTGTGACTCCAGGAATTCAGGAGACTTTGTCCTAGATATTGACTGTATGCACGAGCCTTGCTCAAGCAGTTTCAGATCCGGCTACACCAGCCATTTATCAGGCTGGGGAAGGTGCTCAGACTCACATCGTCCGTACTCTAGAGTAGGTAGCTCAGGGTCTCCAGACATCGGGGGTACTACCAGCCCAGCAGGTTGGAGCTGCTCGGGCCCAAGTTGGCCCAACTATGAGTGATAGGAGCAGAAGAGACTAGAGCGGTTTGGGAGGCTCAAGCCTCCAGAGTTTAGTGGGGTCGAGTCAGAGAATGCTCAGGAGTTTATAGATAGGTGCTAGCGGATCTTTCGCACGACGGGTATTTTTGAGACAAGTGGAGTTTCATTCACTACTTTTTAGCTGATGGGAGCAGCCTATAGATGGTGGGAGGACTATGAGTTGAGTAGGCCAGCCGGCGCTGCACCACTTACGTGGCATGAGTTCTCAGTTATCTTCTTAGAGAAGGTTCTTCCACAGACTCGCGAGGAGGAGTTGCGTAGGTAGTTTAAGCAGCTAAGCCAGGAGTGTATGTTAGTGACCCAGTATGAGATGAGATTTTCAGAGATGGCTCGGCATGCGGTATGGTTAGTTTCCACTGAGAGGGAGAGGATTAGGAGGTTCATTGATGGCCTCAACTATGGACAGCGTTTCATCATGATTCGGGAGATTACGACGGGTGCGAGGTTTGAAAAGGTGGTTGATATTGCTAGACGCCTAGAGTTTGTTCGCGGTCAGGTCCATGAGGAGAGGGAGGCCAAGAGGCCTCGTGGATTAGGTGGTTTCAACAGTTCCTCATCTGGAGGACAGTCCTACCATAGCAGGGGTCATCCTTATAGGCTCACTCAGATGGCTCATCCGGTTCATCATGGTGCATCAGCTAGCCATGGTTCATACTGTGCTCATTCGGGTCAGTCATCTTTCAGTGCCCTCCCAGCTCAGAGTTCATCCCGTACTCCATCAATTCAGGGTTCATGTATACCAGGTACTTCTAGTGGTTATTCTATTTCTCGGGGTCTGATTCAGTCCCCGCCGCCATTGTCGAATCGGAGTTGCTTCGAGTGTGGAGAGTTAGAGAATGTGAGGAGGTATTGCCCTTACCTTATGAGAGGTCCAGTTCAGCACAGAGTTCCGTCTATGACTTCCACACCTGTTACTTCACCACCCACTCAGCCAGCTCAGGGTAGGACTCAGGCTCGATTATATGATTTTTCGGCCAGGCCAGAGGCTGTTGCTTCGGACGCAATGATCACAGGTATTGTTTCAGTGTGCCACAAGGATACTTCCATATTATTTGACCCTGGTTCCACTTATTCATATGTATCGTCGTATTTTGCTCGTTATTTAGATATGCCCCATGATTCCTTAGTTATGCACGTTCATGTATCTATGCCCGTGGGTGATTCTATTATTGTGGACCGTGTGTATCGACCGTGTGTGGTGACTATTTAGGGATAAGAAATAAGAGTTGATCTCTTATTTCTTAGTATGGTTGATTTTGATCTGATTCTAGGAATGGATTGGTTGTCACCATGTCATGCCATTCTGGATTGTCACGCTAAGACTGTGATGTTGCTGATGCCAGGATTGCCTAGGATTGAGTGGAGAGGTTCTCTAGACTATGTTCCTAATAGAGTGATCTCATATTTGAAGGCCCAACGGATGGTTGGGAAATGATGTTTGGAATATTTGGCCTTTGTTAGGGATGTTAGTGCTGATACTCTTACCATTGATTCTATCCCGGTAGTGCGAGACTTTTCAGATGTGTTTCCTACAGACCTATCGGGCATGCCACCCGACAGGGACATTGATTTTGGTATTGACTTGGCGCCGGGCACTTAGCCATTCTCTATTCCTTCGTATTGCATGGCACAATCAAAGTTGAAGGAATTAAAAGAGCAGCTTCAAGAGATTATTGATAAGGGACTCATTAGGCCTAGTGTGTCCACTTGGGGTGCACCTGTTCTGTTTGTGAAGAAGAAGGATGACACTATGTGGATGTGCATTGATTACAGGCAGTTGAACAAAGTTACAATTAAGAACAAGTACCCATTGCCGTACATTGATGACTTATTTGACTAGCTCAAGGATCTAGAGTGTTCTCTAAGATTGATTTTAGGTCTGGGTATCACCAGTTGAAGATTCGGCACTCTGATTTTTGAAGACGGCATTCAGGACTGGCTATGGTCGCTACGAGTTCCTTGTGATGTCTTTTGAGTTGACCAATGCTCCAGCAACATTCATACATCTGATGAACATTATATTCCAGCCATATCTTAATTCGTTTGTCATAGTATTTATTGATGATATACGGGTGTACTCATGCAGCCAGGGGGAGCATGGCAGCATCTAAGGATTGTACTACATACTTTGAGGGAGAAGAAAATGGATGCTAAATTTTTCAAGTATGCGTTCTGGCTTGATTTTATGGCATTCTTGGGGCACGTGGTGTCCAGTCAGGGGATCAAGGTAGATCCGAAGAATATTGAGGCAGTTTAAAGTTGGCCCTGACCATCTTCAGCTACTGAGATTCGGAGTTTTCTTGGCTTGGCCGGATATTATCACTGCTTCGTGGAGGGTTTCTCATATATTGCTGCACCTTTGACTAGATTGACCCAGAAGGGTGCCCCGTTTACATGGTTTGATGAGTGTGAGGAGAGCTTTCAGAAGCTTAAGATTGCCTTGACCACAACTCTAGTTCTAGTTTTACCTTCAGCATTGGGTTCATATACGATGCACTGTAATGCTTCTCGGATTGGTATTGGGTGTGTCATGATGTAGGAAGGTAGGGTGATTGCTTATTCTTATGCCAGTTGAAGCCCCATGATAAGAACTACCCTATTCATGATTTAAAGTTGGCAGCCATTGTTCATGAATTGAAGATTTGGAGGAATTATCTCTACGGTGTATCTTTTGAGGTATTTACAGATCATCGGAGTCTAAGGCACTTGTTGAAGCAAAAGGATCTAAATTTGAGGCGATGGATATGGTTGGAGATGTTAAAAAACTATAATATTACCATTTTGTATCCTCCCGAGAAGACTGATGTGGTGGCCAATGCCTTGAGTAGAAAGGCGGTGAGTATGGGTAGCCTTGCATATATTCTTGTTGGTGAGAGATTGCTTGCATCGGATGTTCAGGACTTGGCCAATCAGTTCGTAGGGTTAAATGTTTCGAAGCCTAGTCGGATTCTAGCTTGCATGGTTTCTCGGTCTTCATTATATGATCACATCAGAGAGCATCAGTATGATGACCCCAATTTGCTTGTCCTTAATGACACGGTACAACACGATGATGCCAATGCGGTTTCTATTGGAGATGATGGGGTAGTGCGGATGCAGGGTCGGAATTGTGTGCCCAATGTGGATGGGTTACGAGAGTTGATTCTTGAGGAGGCCCACTGTTTATGGTATTCCATAAATTCGGGCACCATGAAGATGTATCAGGACTTGAGGTAGCACTATTGGTGGCGAAGAATGAAGAAAGATATAGTGGACTATGCGGCTCGGTGCTTGAACTGTCAACAGGTGAAGTACGTGCATCAGAGGCCAGGCGGTTTACTTTAGAGGCTTGATATTCCTGGGTGGAAATGAGAGCGCATCACCATGGACTTAGTTGTTGGGCTCCCACGAACTTTGAAGAAATACGCTGCTATTTGGGTGATTGTGGATCGGTTGACTAAGTCCACACATTTCATACAAGTTGTGACTACCTATTCTTTAGAGCAGTTGGATGAGATCTATATCCATGAGATTATTCATCTTCACGGTGTGCCGGTGTCCATTATTTCTGATCCAGGCACGCAATTCACATCGCAATTTTGGAGAGCAGTACAACAAGAGTTGTGTACATGGGTTGAGTTGAGTATAGCATTCCACCCCTGACGGATGGACAGTCCGAGCGCACCATTCAAATATTGGAGGATATGCTACGCGCTTGTGTTATGGATTTTGGGGGTTCTTGGGATAAGTTTATATCGCTTGTAGAGTTTGCCTACAATAACATCTTCAATAGAGTATTCGGATGGCTTCTTATGAGGCCTTATATGGTAGGCGGTGTCAATCTGTAGTTGGGTGGTTTGAGCCGGGGGAGGCTCGATTGTTGGGCACAGATTTAGTTTAGGATATCTTGGAAAAGGTCAAGTTGATTCAGGATCATCTTCGCCCGGATCAATCTAGACAGAAGAGTTACACCGATCGGAAGGTTCGTGATGTTGGCTATATGGTAGGAGAGAAGGTATTGCTCAGAGTTTCACCCATGAAGGGTGTGTTGAGGTTCGGGAAAGAAAGGCAACTCGAGCCCTCGATATATTGGCCCTTTTGAGGTGCATGAGAGGATGGGAGAGGTTTCTATCAGGTGTTCACACTGTATTTCATATTTCCATGTTCCGAAAGTATTACGGTGGTCCATCTTATGTTTTGGACTTCATCACGGTTAAGTTAGATGGAGATTTGACTTATGATGTGGAGCCGATGACTATATTGGATCGGTAGGTTTGAAAGTTGAGATCAGAGAATATAGCTTCAGTGAAAGTTCAGTGGAGAGGTCAGCCAGTCGAGAAGGCTACTTGGGAGACTGAGCGGGAGATGCGGAGCAACAATCCACACCTATTTGAGACTACCATGTATGATTCTAGACTTGTTCAAGGACGAATGTTTATTTAAGAGGGGAAGAATGTAACATCACTGCTGGTCGTTTTGAGCACTTTAGCCTCGTTCCCCCATTTATTGCTTATTTTATGTTCGATTGTGGTTATGTAACTTTCCGGGGTAATTGGTTTGGTTCCGGGGATATTTTGAAATAAATTGGGACACTTAGTCCCAAGGTTAGAGGCTTAAGTTGAAAGAGTTGACCGGATATTGACTTATGAGTAAACGATTCTGGAATAGAGTTTAGATGGTTCCGATAGTTTTGTATAGTGATAATAGACTTAGGAGTATGTCCGAATATTGATTTGGAGGTCCGTTGGTTGTTTTGGCTTCAATTGGCAAAAGTTAGAAAGTTGAAGGTTTGAAAAGTTGAGAAGCTTACCCGAGAGTTGACTTTGTTGATACCAGACTCAGATTTTTGTTCCGGAAGATGGAATAGGTCCTCTGTGTCATTTATGACTTGTGTGAAAAGTTTGAGGTCAATCGGAGTTAATTTGATAGGTTTCGACATCGATTGTAGAAGTTGGAAATTCATTAGTTTCAATAGAATTGAATTGGGGTGTGATTCATTTTTTTATGTTGTTTGATGTGATTTGAAGATTCAACTAAGTTCGTATGATGTTTTAGGAAGTGTTGGTATGTTTGGAATGGGTCCCGGGGGCCTCAAGTGAGATTCGAATTGATTTCGGATTGAGTTGTAGACTTATGGAAAATTTGCTATGTTTAGTTCTGGTGCAACCGCACCTACGAGGTTTTGGCCGCAGGTGCGGCACCGTAGAAGCGTCCATGGGGTCGTAGATGCGATCATGAGTAAATTTGGGCAGTGGTCGCATGTGCGAGGATTTCTCTGCATCTGCGAGCCCGCAAATGCGATGGAGCTGCCGTAGATGCGGATTTCGGTCAAGATCTAAGGGATCGCAGAAGCGGAAGGCTTCTGCAAGTTCACTCCCACAGGTGCGGCGCCCGCACCGCAGAAGCGGACACGCGCAGAAGCAGGATTTGGGCTGCAGAAGTGGCTGGTCGAGAGGTGTAATGAAATCCCGCATAAACGGGCATTCTTCCACAGAAGCGGAGCCACAGATGCGGCTAGTGAGCCCGCATAAGTGGAAGTGCTGGACAGAAAGATATAATCGAGGGTTTTGAGATTTCTTTCATTTTTGGACTTTAGAAGCTCGGCTTGTGGCGATTATTGAGAGGATTTTCACTATATTTCAAGAGGTAAGAAACTTTGATCACTTTTGTACAATACTAATATTGAATACCCATTGATATTTTCACCTAGATTATGTGTTTTTGAGGTGAAATTTGGGGAATTTGTGGTATATGTATTGGAGAGTAAGATTTGGGGATTTGATGTTTGATTTGTGGTCGGAATTAGATGATTTTGGTATGGTTGGACTCGTTATTAAATGGGTGTTCGGATTTAATGAATTTTGTCGGATTTTGAGGTGTGGCTCGGGGTTGACTTTTTGAATTTTTTAAAAGAATTTAGCGTTATCATGTGGGATCGATTCTTATAGCTTGTATTGATTATATTGAGTTGTTTGTGACTTGATTTGAGTCGTTCAGGGGCCGATTCGAGAGACAAGGGTTTGTTGGAGTATTGAGTTGCGCACTTTGAGGTAAGTAACCCTTCTAAACTTGGTACTGATTGTATAAATCCCCGAAATATGTGTTATATGGTTGGTGTTGAGGTGAAGCACATCATATCTCAGCCTCTGTTATCATTTACTGTTATATCATATTATCATTGTTTGGGCTGAGTAGTATGAAACTTATGAGCCCCTGAGAAAGGAGAGATTGATGAATGAGTTTGTCCTGAGAGCCAAATTGTGAGTGTTATTATGGATCGGATTGCGTGCAGCAGGACTTATTGGCTTATTTGTTATTGTAAATCAAGCTGCACCCCGCAGCAGGCCTTAAAGGCTTTATATTAGCGCTTGTACAGGATCCGCCCCTCCACAGTCTGATATACCAGCAGTGAGCGCATGCATTGTGATTTATATACACGTGCTTTGGTGAGAGGCATTGATGTCAGGCACCCGTACAGTGCTGAGTGATTGTGTGTAATGAGTGGTTAATGAGATAGACAGTTTAAGTACTCTGAGAGTATAAGTACTTGGGATTATTATTGTGATACAATACATTTGACATGCATATTTGACATGTAGGCATAGAGATGTAACATTCCTCATGCTAGCTGTACTTGGCATATTTTATCAGTGTTGGGCTTAAGTTGTTGAACTCGAAAGCATGCCTAAATTTTGTACTGTGTACGAGCTGAACATGGAAGTTTCTCTAAGTTATTACTGTCATTATCTTGTTACACCTGTGTTGTCATTATTTTGAGTGGGACTATATCTTTCTGAGCTCGTCACTGCTTTCAGCCCAAGGTTAGTCCTGTTACTTATAGAGTACATTGGGTCAGTTGTACTCATACTATATTTGGCACTTCGTATGGAGATCCAGGTATATCTGGACGCGGTGATTGCTGGGGTGGTGCTAGCACCTGTTCGGAGACTTCGAGGTAGCTGCTATGATGCTCGCAGACCTTGACTCTCCTTCCTTTCATTTTTTTCAGTACTATTTTATTTTTCTCCAACAATTGTACTAGAGTTTCAGACTATATTGATACTTAGTAGCTCATGTACTCGGTGACGGGATTGGTGTAGTTGAGTTGCAGTTGTTTTATCAAATATTTATAAGACTATCCAATGTTGAACTTATTAAATCATGTTTTTATTTCTAATACGCAGTTTCTATTTGATTGTCGGCTTGCCTAGCAATGTGTTAGGCGCCATCACAACAGGATGAAATTTTGGGTCGCGACAACAACACATTACCAAGCAAGGTGGGAAGAAAATTCAATATCAACAATAGTATTTGAACACAACTCGTCATATGAGAAACTTCTAACAATTAGCACTAACAACCAATCAATAATTCAACGATTTGAACACCAATATCTCAATAATTGCAACATAGAAATAGCATGAATACGAGAAACTAACGAATTAAACAATCTATCTAAAGCATGGAATACATTACACACAAGCAATAAGGCACCAATACGGCTAATTCTACCCACATGCTTATCCCATGGCCAACGCATATACACTATACCTGTTAATCGGGCCGGGCCAGCCCAATTACAGCCTGGTTCGACCTGGTTTGGCCCGGGTCAGCCCGGTACGCTAGGGGGTGGGACGTGTTGGGTGAGGGTTGGGGAGGAGTCGGGCTTGTACGAACATTTTTTGGTAACCGGTGCCCCGAAACCCGGTTACCCGTTACCGGGGTTTTTACCGGGCTACAGCCCGGTCCAACCCGGTTACCGTTGTAAAAATATTTCTTTTTTAATTTCTGGACCATTGCCAACGGTCAAATTCAAAAATGACTGTTGGGCAACAACCATATTTTGCAAAAATAGCCACTTCGGCCAACCCCCTTAAGAAAATAGCCCCCACCCCTAATAATTGATCAATTACAATTTTAAACTATAAATAGCCCCCTTCTTCTTCATTTTTCTCACAACTTTCTCTCTTACTACTCTAATTCACTCTCAATTCTCTCTTGATAATATTGCTTATTGCTCTTAAATTTTCAATCACTTATTATTTCAAGTTTCATCAAATATTTACTTTAGTCACTAAATTATAATTATCAAGTATTAAAGTGAAGTGTAGTATCAATATTCAATATCATCTAATATCAAGTATCAGTCTATCAACTGAAGTTTGATATCAAATTTAGTGCGGCATCCGGAATCCTGGTACACTTATTCCATCTCTTTCTCTTCTTTGGTGTATATTTTAATTTTATTATTTAGATCACTTTAGTTAGAAGATTTGTTGGTGTAATTCAAGAAAATAATAGAAGTTCTAGATTAAATACATTTAAGAAAAAATATGTACAATATGGACTAAAATCAAGACTCGTGCCTGAAAAAATAGTTACTAGGTGAAATTATACTTACTTATTCTTAATATGTTGTTATAAATATAAAATGCCTATAACTGAAGTTGCTAATTCTCATTGTACCGATCCAAACCGTTTGTTAACATATAAAACTTGGGATGTCATTGAAGATGTTGTAAAAATTTTACAAAAATTTTATGTGGCTACACTTGAGTTTTTCTAGAGCTTATTATCCTACTATTCCAAATGGTTTAGTTCATATTGCTGAAATTTCTGTTTTACTCCATAATTTGAAGAAGAAAGAAGGATATACGTCTGTTGTTGATTTTATGCTAGATAAATTTAAAAAATATTTTTACCCAATCCCCCCTATTTACCTAATTGGTGCTATTTTAAATCCTTTTATCAAAATGGCCACTTGTCGCCAATTAATCACTTCTTGGTGCTATTCATCAATGTAGCAGGAACATTGATGAACTCCAATTCTACTTGCAAAAGTCACTGGAGCCCCGCACAAAGGAATTTCTACCGCTGGGTTGGTGGAGGAGCAACTCAAATCAATTTTCTGTTCTTTCGGCCATGGCTCGAGACGTGCTAAATGTGCCGATTTCAATAACCGCATCAGAGAGCGCATTTAGCCAAGCAAGGCAGCAACTAGGAGATACCCGTCATTCATTGGGAAGAAACTCTTTGAAAATTCTAGTGTGCTTCAAAGATTGGATAAGATCAGAACGGCAAAATCAAGGGCGTGAAGAGGTAGTTGAAGCGGAGGACCAAGAAATTGGAGCTATAATGGTTTATGGTTCCGATTCAAGCAATTCCGGAAATTAAGAATCTCATGTTGGCATGGATGAACTTACAAAAATGATGCAAAGCATGTGATGTACTCTTTATTTTTTTAAATTGTTGTAAACTTTTAATTTGCAAGTTTAAAAATGAAAAACTTAAATTAGAACTTGCAAATTAATGTGAAGTATTATTTATTATTCAATGAAAATATAAAACGAAAGCCTTCGAAGTTTGATCCTTACATATTGCCTATTGGTCTTATTAAATAACTTTTTGTAGCCACTTACTTTCAAATTTTAATTTTAAAATTTTAAAACTTAAATTTCAAATTTAAAACTTTAAACTTTACTTTAAAGTTTAAAGATTAATTTTAAGCCTTAAAACTTTGCAAACACTTAAGTATCAATAACATTGGATAAGAAAAATAAAATATATTGTAAAAAAAATAACCCAGCTCGTTCCAGACCTGTTAAGCCCGAACCCGGATGGGCCCACCAAAAGCCCAGAAAATCCCAGCCCATTACTAGCCCGAAACCCCAGCCGACTAACCAGCCCGGAATAATATCTGGACGGGCTGTTGTTTTTCGTGTCCAGCCCGGACCAGCCTGTCCAGTTAACACCTCTAATATACACCTTTCACCTAGCATATATGCCGTACCCCAACATATAGATCACATAGCAAATAGACTCGATTCTACGCTATTTCCCTCAAATCATGGTTAACAAAGACACTTTAGAAATGCAATCAACAACCTAACACGGAGTTTCCCTTAGAGAAAGTCTCCTAACCACTTGTATCTAGTCAAATATTATTCTAACGAGTTAAAATAAGCTTTAGAAATTACCCTCGAATGAAAAAGGTATAATATTTAATATACTTATAATAGTCAACAAAAAGTCAACTCGGGCCTACGTGGTCGAAATCCAAAATTAAGACCAAATCTCATATACTTATTCACCCCCGAGCCCGAATATGTGATTTCTTACCAAATCTGACCTTAATTTGAGGCTTAAATTTCAAATTATAAAATTCCTAAATTCTACCCAAAACATCAAATTTCTACTCTAAAATTCTTTAATTTGATGATGAAATTCATGAAATATTAATTAAAATTAAACAAAAACAAGTTAAGATTAATAACCTATGAAGTTGGGAAGAAACTGCTCTCAAAATATTGCCTCTATGGAGTCCATGTCTTAAAAATGGTGTAAATTAAGCTAAGCCTCGAAATCCCCATATTTTACCTAGATGCAGATGTCACAATTGTGAACTCCTGTTCACAATTGTTACATTCGCAAAAACGAACAACTGGTCCCAATTGCGAACCAATCTCCGAGCTTACAACATTGCAAAAGCAATGGCTTCATCACAAATGCAAGCCTGGGCAGTCCGCAAATGCGTAGAAGTCTTCACAAATGCGAAGCTGCCACTGACTTTCTCCTAATCGCAAATGCGACAGAAACATCACAAAAGTGAAGACCTCCACCTTAGCAAATGCAAACAAAGCTTTGCAAAAGCGAAGATGTCCCAGCCCTCTCCATTATCACAAATGTGGGCTTGGCATCACAAATATGATACTCGCATTTGTGAATAGATCATCGCAAATGCATGACCTGTAGACTACGCACACTAGCAGTCTTGTTAAGGCAAAAATCATTCCATAATTCGAAACTCACCCGAGTCCCTTGATCTCTAATACAAACATTCACACAAGTCTAATAATATCATACAAACCTTCTTCCAAGCTCCAATCATCAAAATAACATTTAAAATCAAGAATCGATCGTTAAAAATCAAAGATTTTTATGTTTAAAAATTATTTTTCAAACTTTTCACATAAAATGACAAAATGGTCTCAGGTCACCCGGGACCCCAACCAAACATGCGTACAAGTCAAAAATCATCATATGAACCTACTAGAATCGTCAAAATACCTGTAATGACCCGACTAATCATTTTAATCATTAGCATTTATGTTTGGTAGTTCGAGGTCACAAATAGCTTCATGTTATGTAGTATGGCTTGCGTGTATGGTCAATTTTGGTTTTCGAGTGGTTCAGGATTGATTTGGAAGAATGATTCTCATTATAGAAGCCTTAAGTTGGAAGAGTTGACTAAATTTGACTTTTGTCTATTTGATATCGGATCGGAGTTTTGATGTCTCCATTAGGTCCGTATGGTGATTTTAGACTTAGAGTATGTCCGGATGTGGATCTAGAGATTCCTAGGTTGTTTCGGCTTGAATTGGCGAAAGGTGGATAGTTGAGGATTTGGAAGGTATGGTAGGTTTGACCGAGAGTTGACTTTGTGAGTATCGAGTTTGGATTGTCGTTCTGGGAGTTGTCATAGGTTTGTTATGTTGTTTGGGACTTGCATATATAATTTAGGTCATTCCTAGTTGATTTTATATGGTTCGGCATGAGTTTTAGAAGTTGAAAGTTCATTAGTTCCTTATATTGTGGCACAAGGTCTTTGTCGTGAGAGGGTGATTGGTAATGTGGCCACGCGGTTGCATGTGTGTGTGATTCTATTTGATGGCTTATTGTCGGAACGATACCTTTAATTGTTCTAAATAGGTAGCACTTAATTGATAATATTATAGTTATTGCTTTCTGTTATTGTTCCTTTCTGCCAGATCTTGATATTATTGCACAGGTTACTCAACTAGTGAGTGTATTGACTTGAACCTCATCACTACTCCACTGCGGTTAGTCTTGATAATTACTGGGTACCGACAATGCTATACTCATACTACACATCTGCATATTTTTGTTCAGATTTAGGTGTTTGAGGTAGCGGAATCGGGCAGTGAGAGTTTCTTGATCGCGAGGAATTCAAGGTAGAGATGCTTGATCATCGCAGCCCCTTGGAGACCTTCCTTTACATTTATACTGTCAAATTTCTATCCGAACAATATTGTATTTTCAGTTATTTCTATGTATTCTGTTAGAGTTTGTGACTCTATACTACCTAGTTTTGGGATATGTTGTGATTATCGTTTTTGTCTTGTATCACCTTTGTTTCTGCATTTATGTTTAACTCTTTCTAGTATATCATGTCTTTAATGCTTTAAAACTGATAAGCAATCGACTTACCTGGTTCCAGAGACTAGGTGTCATCACGATCCTCGAGGTTAGATTTTTTATCGTGACAAGTAGGTATGAGAGCTCTAGGTTCATAGGTTCTAGGAGTCACAAGCAAGTTTAGTAGAGTCTTGTGGATTGGTATAAAGACGTCAGTACTTATCTTCGAGAGGCTACGTAACTCTTAGAAAAATTTCACTTCTTTCATTTCTATCATGCGGATTTATCGATCTCGAAGTTTGAGCATTTGCCTTTCTATTCCCTCATAGATGGTGAGGACACGAGCTGTAGTTAGTGATGATGTTACCCCCAAGGCTGGTATTGCTAGGGGTCGGGGCAGAGGCAGAGGCAGAGTCAGAGGCCGAGGAGGGGCACGTGATACAACTAGAGCACCTGCCAGAGCAACAGTTGAGGAGCTACCAGTAGCTCCAATTGGGGAGTAGGCATCTGATACACCTGTTTTGGTACTTTGGCTCAGGCCGGATTGATTCCAGTTACACCAACTACTTCTCAGGCTGGGGGAGGAGCTCAAACGCCTGCCACCCGTACTCCAGAGCAGCGGGGCCATGTTGATCATACTTTGAGTGTTATGCCGGTACATCCCGTGATCGCAGTTCAGCGTGAGGTCATGCCAATGACATTATAGGTGGAGCAGAAGAGGTTAGAAAGGTTCAAGAAGTATGATCCTCCCACTTTTAGTGGCACAACTTCTGAGGATACACATGGTTTTCTGGATCAGTGTCACCATATTTTGTGCTCTATGGTCATGGTTGAGGTGAGTGGGGTTGACCTTACTACTTTCTAGCTGACAGGATCGGCATATAGATGGTGGCAGGCTTACGAGGAGAGTAGACCATATGACACATCGCCCCTCACTTGGGCTTAATATTTTGATCTATTTATGAGGGAGTTTATTCCACAAACTCTCAGGGATGCATTGTGCATAGAGTTCGAGTAGTTACGTCAAGGGACTATGACTGTGTCCATGTATGCCATGAGATTTAGTGAGCTATCTTGTCATGCAACCGCTTTGGTTTCAACAGTCATAGAGAGAGAGAGGGGGAGAGAGAGAGAGAGAGAGAGAGAGAGAAAGAGTCCGCAGATTTATTGAGGGACTCAGCTTTGGTCTCAGATTTAGGATGGCACAGGAGCTGGAGACGGATACTCCATTCCAACAAGTTGTGGAGATTGTAAGGAGGTTAGAGCGTATCCAAGGTCAAGAGGGGAAGGATAGGGAGGCCAAAAGGCCTCGAGGTCCTGGAGGATTTAGTAGTTTCTACTCTTGGCTCTGACCCATCATATCGGGGTCTCTGTCACTCGGCCAGTTCAGTCTGCACTTCAGGTTACTCGTAGTGCTCCAGCTAGTCAAGGACTCTAGGGTACTCGTATCGGACCACCATCATTCAGTGTACCTGCTACATGAGGTTCCTCTAGTGGTTATTCCAGTCATCTAGCACAGACTCAATACCAGCAACCACAGCCGCTGAGGGGTTATTATGAGTATGTAGATACTAGGCACGTCATGAGAGGTTGTCCCAATCTCCAGAGAGGTGGACTTCATCAGAGTACTCAGGCTATGGGTTCCACTGCAGTTGTTACTACACCTGCGCAGCCAGCTAGAGGTAGAGGACATGCGGGTAGAGGACGTCCTAGAGGGGGAGGTTAGTCCCGTTGTTATGCTTTTCCTGGTAGGGCGGGGGTCGTTGCACCAAATGATGTCGTTACAGGTATGGTCCCGATTTTTCATATAGATAGATAACTTTTATTTGATCCGGGTCCTATTTATTGCTATGAGTAATCCCATCTCTCTTCATATATGGATATGTTTCGTGATTCATGTACTCTGTTTATGTGTCTACACCTGTTTTGGGGGGGGGGGGTCTAATGTGGTAGACCATGTCTATCATTCTAGTTTGTACAATTTGAGGGTTATGAGACTAGGATGGACTATATATTACTTAATAAGGTGGGTTTTGATGTGATTTCTGGACGATTTGGCCATGACTTGCGATTGAGGTGCTCTACAATCATGGGGAGTCTGTTACGTGTTGTGATTTTGTTTCATGGATTGAGTTAGTTAGGGATTTTCAGGTGATGGGATGTCTATCCTATTGATGATTCAGAGTTGAGGATGGGATCCTCATGTTTCTATGTGGATCGATATGTTTGGACATGGCTATGTGCCATAGTGGGGTTGTGTTAGGATGAGATTCATTGTGATGAATTTGTGTGTTTTGCTTCTCCCTTGTGGAATAGATTCATAGTATGATGCTAAGGGAGAGTTGTACCTGATGGGCTTGTCGGATAATTCATAGTTAGGTACGGATTGCGCCGTATGTGCCTAGGTGGCATCTGGTGTGGCTTGTTGGTCGATGAGTGATTATGAGTTTTCACATATTTCTTACATCATTATCAGTGTCATGAAGGTTTCGGACCAGGTTCTAGTTGATACAAGGTTATTTACCGGCATCGGGTTTGATAATGGGAAGCTATTGTGGTTGGCGGTGTTGCTATGGGCTTGTGAGCAATGAGTTACGTCATGTGGTTATGCCCTGTGAATATACTTATGATATGTTGCAGCCGGTTGAGGTTGATACATTGTGTTTATGTGAGAATAGGATCTTTCGGGGATGCTTGTATATTGAAACTTGGTTGTAAGGCTTATCGTTATAGGTAGAAGGAATAATCTATAGTCGAGATGGTGTTGCTGGGCTTAAGTAGATTAGGGTGACGTGGGATCACCCGCGTGTATGTGTATGGTGAATATATACAGTGATTTGATGATTTTGGAATGATTCTTGGCACGTTCAAGGACGAACGTTTGTTTAGGAGTGGCAGAATGTAACGACCCGACCAATTATTTTGATCATTTATATTTTTGTTCGGTAGTTCGAGGCCGCGAGTAGCTTCATGTTATGTATTATGAATTGCGTGTATGGCCGATTTTAATTTTTGAGTGGTTAGGGAATGATTTGAAAGAATGATTCTCATATTAGAAGCCTTATAAGAATCAGTAACAAGAGATAGACATGAGTAGAGGAAAGTGTTCCACAATCGTTTTCCATTACTCAAAGGAGATTCTTTTACAATTTCCAAAATATCACAAGTTCATAATTACGAGAGAAAACATGTTTGCCAAATACCAATACTTCTAGTTCATTACCCAACATCGAACACCACCCACAACATGTCTACGAACCTCTAAGTACAATAGAAAGGTAGTATGGAAGTGCCGACGACAAGGCCCCGACTATACTTCAAAACACAATGTACAATGTCAAGTGACATAAGGCCCGGAACAGAATAGGGCTCACCAAAACTTATTGAGTAGAGAGTAACTGCTAACGAGGGTCAAAGCTACCCGCTGACGAACCACCTGCATCGATTAAAGATTCAACGCCCCTGTCAAAAGGGACGTTAGTACATATGGAATAGTACTTGTATGTAAAGCTAAATATCTGCTCATGAAATAGAATACCAATATAAGAAGGGGGGAAGCCTTGAAAGAAGCAAATAACAATCAATGATATCCAAATGGGAAGTTAAAACATAACAATTTTAAAAATACGAAAATAATATTATTTTTGGTTGGTGGGGAGATCATTAGCACCGATATACCACCGTATTTTTAGCACGGAGTTCGATCACACCCGATCGGCTAGGACATCTATCCACGAACAATGTGGATTGACATGGTGATGTGAAAATAGGTGTTACCAAGAGTAGGAACCACCATCTGCCAGACATGGAGTCCGATCTCCACCCGATCGGCTAGGCCACCTTCCTACATATGCCATATGGTCTACTTCTAATCCAAGGCTAACATAAATCACATCCCAATTAAGGGGAATAATCGCAACACATCAATATCATCCCAATTAAGGGAAATAATCACAATCCACTCCTACACCGGCACGTGTAGTTTCAGGTGTGGGCCATTACAACCCACCCTTCCTCGGCTCGCTAATGATACTCCGAAAAATAATTTTGCTTTGCACACAAAGGAAATTAAAATACAAACACATTCATATCATAACCTTTCACCCCATATATAACTCCATTAGTACTTTCAACCACTCGTAACATTATTGTTTCATTGGGCTCTCTTGGCCATTCATAGAGTTCTTCATTCATGGCACTAGCTTCATGACAGCCTTGTCGGCCCATGTTATATATGTTCATGCCATTATCTGTCATTGTTGGTTGTTTATGATTCATGTCTACCATTTATGTTGATATCGTCGGCCCTTATAGATAATAAGAAAGGTTAGATAAAATGTACGTTGGTGCTCCGCAGGTATGGCCCGGGTGCCAGTCATGGCCCTCCAGTTTGGGTCGTGACATTGGGCCACTCGGGATCCCAACCGAATATGCGTACAAGTCCAAAAATATCATACGAACCTACCGGAATCGTCAAAACACCAATATGACGTCGTTTACCAAAAATATTGACCGTGGTCAACTCTAGCCTCATTTTAAGTCAAAAATCTCATTTTCTTCAAAATTTCACATAAAAGCTTTCCGAAAAGCGACACGGATAACTCAGACAAATCAATAAGCATTAAATGAAGCTATGAGAGGTCTCGGTACACGGAAATTAAGACTAGTACTCAAAACAACTTATCGGGTTGTTACAAAAAAGTTCAATTTGACCATCGTATTCCGAAAAGGCTCACATAAAGTGAAACGGATAAAGTTAAATTAATTGATAACCTAGAATAACTAATAAGCAACCTACTATAAGATATACGTATAATTTAAATACTTTTTGTAATCAAGTGGAACTAGCTAAAACGATTTTGAATACTACTTAGGGTCGGTTTTCACTTTGCTTTCACGTGAAAGTAGTACTTAATAGTTTTTCTCAGCTAATTACAACTTTGTGCCATGCATCTCAATTTCTTGGCAGTTCGTAATCGCAAATTAAAATATAAAGTGCTGTCGTGGTAGACAATTCCCAACTGTGTTCTGTAAACTGTATATAATAAACGTACGTAAACTAAATCCCTACGCCAAAGATATTTACTTCATGAGTCAACTTTTATGTTATGACGGTGTAAAATGAGTTTAGTAATATTAGATCATCCAAAAGATAATTATACATAATTGTCCATATAAAGTGTGATTAGTAAATTCGAAGTATGTACTTATTGTAATAGATTAAGATACGTTGATCGTATAAAAATTCTTTATACTATCAGCGTTAGCTTGATTGGATTGGCTTGAAAGTAAGTCGTGCAATCCAGTTTGGAGTGGGTATAGCAGAGGATGCAGCTTTTGGTCAAGGAGTTCAATCGAAATTAGTATTTTATATACGGAACATAGATATATATGTAAAACTCTTAAATCTCAAGGCGTTTGGACATAATTAATTGGCTGATATTTGAAATAGAAAAAGTAATTTTTGAAGTTAAGCTAAAAAATAATATTTGAAAGTTATCGTATTTGAGCTTGAAAAACATAGTATAAATTTTGTGACTAAAAACTTGAAAAACTACTAAAACTTGTTTTCAAACTTCAAAATCTATATTTCTAAGTTTGAAGTTGAAATTATGGATTTTTTTTATAAAGCAAATACTTATTCGAATCTCTCGAGGAACAAGAAAATATTCATGTACTTGATAGGGAATTACCATTTCTTATTCCTCTTCAATGATCTGGAGTTTTAGGAGGAGTTCTATTCTAGAGAAAACTTCGAATTGGGAGGGTGATAATCCTACTCCGAACCGACATAAGTGAACAAATAGAGTATACTAGGGTGCTTGAGAGAATCATATCGAATGAAGTCGTAAATTCGGGAGAAGATAATCTCCAAATATTATTTCAAATTTTTGAAACAAAATCTATATATGCATAAAAGGGGTCGGACCACCAAGCCAGAAAATTAACAAACGAGAAATTAAGTAAGCAAGATGAAGAAGAAAATTATATTTTCTCCAAGAATTTAGTTCAGGAGACAAGTAGAATCTCTTCATTTCATGATTCGATGAAATATCTTGGATTTTATGTCGAATTTCTTTAGAATTCATAATTTCAAAAGTACAATGAGTTGGTAAGAAGAACCTTAAAATTCTGGATCGACTTGGGAGCGAGTACTGCATGCATGTACTACTAGTAGTCAAGCAAGAGATGGAGATGCCAAGTAGCTAGGCTTGTCATCTCCAGCCATGATGACAGCAATCTTTGGCTTCAATGTAACAATCATTTCAATCTGCTTATGAATATCGTCTCCAGGGGATGATGATGACAAAGTATGAGATTTCTTCTTGCAACGTGAACATGTGAGGGCTATGAGTGCCATGAAAATGGCTAGAAATATAATGGCTAATCCCCCAAAAAGGTAAGGAACTGAAGAGATAGTATACCTTGAAACACTCATTTTTGTTATTTATGTATGTGTTTATGAAGTGCAAAATTTTTGGAGTTGTGTCAAGGTTCTGGGATTTATTAGCAGCTATATTTAAGGGTGAGAACTGAGAAGTTAGGAGAAAGATTCTTCATATGCTCGATCCTCCTACTTTCTTCGTCCCAATTAATATGGTGCAAACTTGATAATTTAATTTGATCACCAATTCGAATATAAAATCTTTAAAGTTTTTTAAATAAAATTTATATATGTAAAAACTAAATAAAAAAATACTACTATAAGTTACAATAACTAATAATNTCATGAGTCAACTTTTATGTTATGACGGTGTAAAATGAGTTTAGTAATATTAGATCATCCAAAAGATAATTATACATAATTGTCCATATAAAGTGTGATTAGTAAATTCGAAGTATGTACTTATTGTAATAGATTAAGATACGTTGATCGTATAAAAATTCTTTATACTATCAGCGTTAGCTTGATTGGATTGGCTTGAAAGTAAGTCGTGCAATCCAGTTTGGAGTGGGTATAGCAGAGGATGCAGCTTTTGGTCAAGGAGTTCAATCGAAATTAGTATTTTATATACGGAACATAGATATATATGTAAAACTCTTAAATCTCAAGGCGTTTGGACATAATTAATTGGCTGATATTTGAAATAGAAAAAGTAATTTTTGAAGTTAAGCTAAAAAATAATATTTGAAAGTTATCGTATTTGAGCTTGAAAAACATAGTATAAATTTTGTGACTAAAAACTTGAAAAACTACTAAAACTTGTTTTCAAACTTCAAAATCTATATTTCTATGTTTGAAGTTGAAATTATGGATTTTTTTTATAAAGCAAATACTTATTCGAATCTCTCGAGGAACAAGAAAATATTCATGTACTTGATAGGGAATTACCATTTCTTATTCCTCTTCAATGATCTGGAGTTTTAGGAGGAGTTCTATTCTAGAGAAAACTTCGAATTGGGAGGGTGATAATCCTACTCCGAACCGACATAAGTGAACAAATAGAGTATACTAGGGTGCTTGAGAGAATCATATCGAATGAAGTCGTAAATTCGGGAGAAGATAATCTCCAAATATTATTTCAAATTTTTGAAACAAAATCTATATATGCATAAAAGGGGTCGGACCACCAAGCCAGAAAATTAACAAACGAGAAATTAAGTAAGCAAGATGAAGAAGAAAATTATATTTTCTCCAAGAATTTAGTTCAGGAGACAAGTAGAATCTCTTCATTTCATGATTCGATGAAATATCTTGGATTTTATGTCGAATTTCTTTAGAATTCATAATTTCAAAAGTACAATGAGTTGGTAAGAAGAACCTTAAAATTCTGGATCGACTTGGGAGCGAGTACTGCATGCATGTACTACTAGTAGTCAAGCAAGAGATGGAGATGCCAAGTAGCTAGGCTTGTCATCTCCAGCCATGATGACAGCAATCTTTGGCTTCAATGTAACAATCATTTCAATCTGCTTATGAATATCGTCTCCAGGGGATGATGATGACAAAGTATGAGATTTCTTCTTGCAACGTGAACATGTGAGGGCTATGAGTGCCATGAAAATGGCTAGAAATATAATGGCTAATCCCCCAAAAAGGTAAGGAACTGAAGAGATAGTATACCTTGAAACACTCATTTTTGTTATTTATGTATGTGTTTATGAAGTGCAAAATTTTTGGAGTTGTGTCAAGGTTCTGGGATTTATTAGCAGCTATATTTAAGGGTGAGAACTGAGAAGTTAGGAGAAAGATTCTTCATATGCTCGATCCTCCTACTTTCTTCGTCCCAATTAATATGGTGCAAACTTGATAATTTAATTTGATCACCAATTCGAATATAAAATCTTTAAAGTTTTTTAAATAAAATTTATATATGTAAAAACTAAATAAAAA
Organism: Nicotiana otophora; assembly: GCA_000715115.1. Classification (NCBI taxonomy): domain Eukaryota; kingdom Viridiplantae; phylum Streptophyta; class Magnoliopsida; order Solanales; family Solanaceae; genus Nicotiana; species Nicotiana otophora. The sequence continues at coordinate 45,802 of AWOL01S0008939.1, forward strand.
AATACTACTATAAGTTACAATAACTAATAATTTAAAATATCTAAAAAATAAATAAAAAAAACTTGTTCGAACTACATTACATAAATTAAGATAGAGGAAGTAATATTCTTCTGAAAAGACTTCAAAGCTGATACTGTACTATGTTTAGAGTAGCAAAAGTGTCTAAAGGCACTTTGGAGTTCGATGTGCGGTTCTCTTTCACAAATCATAAAGTTTTTGTCATTGAATTAAACTAATTGGGTAGTGACTACCCCACACTCGAACTTCCTTTGTCATGAAAATGTTAAAAATGTTACATTTGTCAGTCATGGATTATATTGGGATTAATAATATTTTTGGACTACTCCACTCATCACATTAAAGTTTTGGGGCGAGTACTTAGAGATTTTTTTACATAATATATATTAGGATCAAACTTTGGTAAATTTATTTTCACAACCACCTTCCCATCTCAAATGGATCTATGGAGTTGCTCCGAACTTTTACCGCTACCCTATCTCAACTTGGTTCATGGAGTTACTTTGGATTTTTCTTTACCTCTATTTTTTTTTATTCCTCCCCAAAAGCTCTTCACTTTGTTTCCTTTGTGACTCGACTTCATAATTTTTCGGTTGTGTTCTTGTGGAGGACGTTTACTACTCGAGCAAATCTCCTGTCTTATTTTCCTCTATTACTTAGCCTTTGAGCCACTTTTAGTCTTTTGAGCCTAATTTTTGTTTCCTACGTTCTAGGTAGATCCACTCCGATTTATGAGCCTATATAGGTCCCTTCTTATTAAGCCTATTCTATCTCTGTTGTCCATCATCCCATCATTGATTGCATAAGGGTTTTGGTTAGTACTATGATCTTGGACTACTTATCTATTGCTTTAAGATTTTGAATTAGAATGCTCAAAATGTGATTATTCTCTCACATAAAATACTTGATTGCTGGACTTGTGTTGACGTGTATGCTGTTAGCTAAAAGAATGGGACTATTTTACATAGTTAGAGACGCTATATTCTGTTTATTAGTTTAAGGATTTAATAAAATATTTGTGCTAAATTTGTATTTCGCATTACTAACGAAAACAGTACATGTCTATACATATAAATACATGATAAATCTCAGGTGCTTTAGTTGTTGACTAGGAATATTTTGTGCGGCAGCGGCTATCAGAGAATATGCCACAATATATATGCAAATCATTCACACAATTGTCGATAGTTGAATGACAAACACCAAATTCGTCGAGCTTGCTCATCCAATTCTTCTTGTAATCAGAAGAAACTTACAAGCAGAGGTTGTGAGTTTGAGTCACCCCAAGAGCAAAGTGGGAAGTTCTTGGAGGGAAGGATGCTGAGGGTCATTTGAAAACAGCCTCTCTACCCCAGGGTAGGGGTAAGGTCTGCGTACACACTACCCTCCCCAGACCCCACTAGTGAGATTATACTGGGTTGTTGTTGTTGTTGTTACAAGCAGCAGTGAATAAATAAAGAAAAAGACTTGGGTCAGTAGTCAATTACCATGAAATTCAAANTCATTTCATGATTCGATGAAATATCTTGGATTTTATGTCGAATTTCTTTAGAATTCATAATTTCAAAAGTACAATGAGTTGGTAAGAAGAACCTTAAAATTCTGGATCGACTTGGGAGCGAGTACTGCATGCATGTACTACTAGTAGTCAAGCAAGAGATGGAGATGCCAAGTAGCTAGGCTTGTCATCTCCAGCCATGATGACAGCAATCTTTGGCTTCAATGTAACAATCATTTCAATCTGCTTATGAATATCGTCTCCAGGGGATGATGATGACAAAGTATGAGATTTCTTCTTGCAACGTGAACATGTGAGGGCTATGAGTGCCATGAAAATGGCTAGAAATATAATGGCTAATCCCCCAAAAAGGTAAGGAACTGAAGAGATAGTATACCTTGAAACACTCATTTTTGTTATTTATGTATGTGTTTATGAAGTGCAAAATTTTTGGAGTTGTGTCAAGGTTCTGGGATTTATTAGCAGCTATATTTAAGGGTGAGAACTGAGAAGTTAGGAGACAAGATTCTTCATATGCTCGATCCTCCTACTTTCTTCGTCCCAATTAATATGGTGCAAACTTGATAATTTAATTTGATCACCAATTCGAATATAAAATCTTTAAAGTTTTTTAAATAAAATTTATATATGTAAAAACTAAATAAAAAAATACTACTATAAGTTACAATAACTAATAATTTAAAATATCTAAAAAATAAAATAAAAAAACTTGTTCGAACTACATTACATAAATTAAGATAGAGGAAGTAATATTCTTCTGAAAAGACTTCAAAGCTGATACTGTACTATGTTTAGAGTAGCAAAAGTGTCTAAAGGCACTTTGGAGTTCGATGTGCGGTTCTCTTTCACAAATCATAAAGTTTTTGTCATTGAATTAAACTAATTGGGTAGTGACTACCCCACACTCGAACTTCCTTTGTCATGAAAATGTTAAAAATGTTACATTTGTCAGTCATGGATTATATTGGGATTAATAATATTTTTGGACTACTCCACTCATCACATTAAAGTTTTGGGGCGAGTACTTAGAGATTTTTTTACATAATATATATTAGGATCAAACTTTGGTAAATTTATTTTCACAACCACCTTCCCATCTCAAATGGATCTATGGAGTTGCTCCGAACTTTTACCGCTACCCTATCTCAACTTGGTTCATGGAGTTACTTTGGATTTTTCTTTACCTCTATTTTTTTTTATTCCTCCCCAAAAGCTCTTCACTTTGTTCCCTTTGTGACTCGACTTCACAATTTTTCGGTTGTGTTCTTGTGGAGGACGTTTACTACTCGAGCAAATCTCCTGTCTTATTTTCCTCTATTACTTAGCCTTTGAGCCACTTTTAGTCTTTTGAGACTAATTTTTGTTTCCTACGTTCTAGGTAGATCCACTCCGATTTATGAGCCTATATAGGTCCCTTTTTATTAAGCCTATTCTATCTCTGTTGTCCATCATCCCATCATTGATTGCATAAGGGTTTTGGTTAGTACTATGATCTTGGACTACTTATCTATTGCTTTAAGATTTTGAATTAGAATGCTCAAAATGTGATTATTCTCTCACATAAAATACTTGATTGCTGGACTTGTGTTGACGTGTATGCTGTTAGCTAAAAGAATGGGACTATTTTACATAGTTAGAGACGCTATATTCTGTTTATTAGTTTAAGGATTTAATAAAATATTTGTGCTAAATTTGTATTTCGCATTACTAACGAAAACAGTACATGTCTATACATATAAATACATGATAAATCTCAGGTGCTTTAGTTGTTGACTAGGAATATTTTGTGCGGCAGCGGCTATCAGAGAATATGCCACAATATATATGCAAATCATTCACACAATTGTCGATAGTTGAATGACAAACACCAAATTCGTCGAGCTTGCTCATCCAATTCTTCTTGTAATCAGAAGAAACTTACAAGCAGAGGTTGTGAGTTTGAGTCACCCCAAGAGCAAAGTGGGAAGTTCTTGGAGGGAAGGATGCTGAGGGTCATTTGAAAACAGCCTCTCTACCCCAGGGTAGGGGTAAGGTCTGCGTACACACTACCCTCCCCAGACCCCACTAGTGGGATTATACTGGGTTGTTGTTGTTGTTGTTGTTACAAGCAGCAGTGAATAAATAAAGAAAAAGACTTGGGTCAGTAGTCAATTACCATGAAATTCAAAACTTAAAGAAAAAGTAGAAAATGACCCTTCAAATGCTTCAACTATTATAGGTATAAAATTGATCAAGTACGCTTAACAATTTCCCACTGAAGAATATTAGGTGCAATTTTCCCAAATGTAGCATGACTATCATAATAGCCCTTTTTACTTACTCTCGTTGTCTTTCAAACTAACTACTCATTAATTTCACTTCTATATATGGGGCATCGGAAATAGATTGAGAAATATTCTTTCTTCTAGCCTTCCTTAAATTATTAGACATATCTTCGTGGAGATTGCAACTTTTTATCCTGCACTTTTCTCGCGTGTGGTCAGGGCAAAGCTATATTGTTCAAAAGATTTTAATTGAATTCTATTGGTCAAAAAGTTACACTGTACAAATAAGTTTAAATAAATTTTCTATAAAAGTTGTTGGATTTCCTTAAAATGAGGGAAATTTCTAATGTAATAGCAATTGGTAGTACATTCAAATCTTATGTGTGATATTTGTTATCAAAATTTTTAATATATATTCATTTATTAAAATTCATGTATCCGTGCAAGCGTGATAGCGTTCAACCTACCTTGCTCGTCGAACGAGCCCAACTCTAACTAACTGAACGTATTGTCAATCCTAGAAGTTGTAGGTGAATTCCTTTGTTTGTCCAACCTCGGGGCCGCTAAACGTGTGCTTTCGGGTTAAATATCCAATTTAGCTACTCTCTGGGAAACGAGGGGACTATCTATATACGGATAAAATCGGGGGTAATATATACCCCGATTTTTTCGGTGGGTCAAACGAAGCAAAGACATGACTGCATGGGATCGGAGTCGAAGCCGGGGACTCCTCATACTAGGTCCCGAATGGAGTGTTCACCACCAGGCCTGATAAGACAACACTCCCCGAACCCTGAACGAGCTCCCAAGCCTCGGAAAGCACTACGAACGGTTTCACACGACTAACAGAAGGCCGTGATATCCGTGATATCTGCTCACAACCGGATATCACGACGTGAATCTCGCCGAATGTCGGTAGCATATCAGTAACTGACGAGAAAGGAGGACTTTTACCTTTTTTAGAGTTGTACTAGGGATGAAATTCTCCTACTATATAAAGGGGAAGCTTTTTTCATTCAATACACATTGTACCACGCATATCAAGGTAATATAAAATTGTTTCTTTGCTTTCCAGCTATAAAAAAGTCGCTACTTTGTTTTTGCTCTTTGTTCTTGATTGACCTCGAATCCAAGACTCAACCAAAGGCAAATACTATCGTCCAATCCAGGTTCAAACTAGGCCATAACGTTACGACTGGTTTGGTTGTTCGCAGTACCTTTAACTCATTTATTTAACATTCTTGATTATTCTTGTTGAATCAACCCGTGTATTCTTACAACCACGTATAAACTCAATTGTTATCCATTTTAAGGGTAAACAGTTTGTCAACCACAGTGGGGCTAAGGATAATAGTGGTAATTTGATATAAATTTCCATAACGCACTCTATTTTACGCCTGATCTTTATGTGTTCATTTTCAGGTCAGCTTAAAAATGTCAAATTCTCAGTCTACTCATTTGAGCATTGAGGCTGAATCTAGCCATCATGGTGAAACCAACCACCTGGTGCCTAGCAATGAGACCCCCCTGCTAATCCTAACGAAGTACCGACTACCGATCCAATCGACGCCAATTCACAGGTCATTGTCGAGACACATTTGCCAACTGACCCCAAAATTAGCATCCGTGGAGACCCTCGACCGACAGTCTGAGAAACGCCTGAAGGCGAAGGTGATGGGATAAGTTTGCAGCTAATCTTCGAAATGTTAAAGACTCAACATGCGGCAAAAGCACAACTACAGAATTAAGGCCACCCCCTGGTAGGGTTGAGCCCGAACGATCCCTAGAGAACACCCGAAGAAACGAGCAAACCACCAAAAGGACGGGTAAAGCTGAGCCCGGGGCCAACCCCAAGATAATAAAAATGCTTGAAGCACTGATGAAGCGAGTGGAATCAGGCGAAAAGAAAATTGAGGCCAACGAAAACAAAGTGGAAACATATAACTCCAGGTTCGATCAAATCCCGGGAGCACCCCTGATATTAAAAGGATCAGATTCTAAGAAGTTTATCCAAACACCTTTCCCCCCGAGCATTGCACCAAAGACAATCCCAAAGAGGTTTCGTATACCCGATATTTCGAAGCACAATGGAACCACAAATCCAAACTAGCATGTGACCTCCTATACATGCGCTGTCAAGGGAAACGAATCGACTCGATTTTGTTAAAGCGGTTCGGGGAAACCCTGTCAAAGGGAGAAATGATATAGTATCACAACTTACCCCCAAATTCTATTGATTCATTTGTTATGCTTGCAGATGCTTTTGTGAAGACACGTGTCGGGCCATCAAGTCGCAACCAGAAAATCAAACCTTTTTAAGGTTAAGCGAAGAGACAACAAGATGCTCAGGGACTTTGTGTCAAGGTTTCAAATGGAATGGATGGACTTGCCTCCGGTTGCCGATGATTGGGACGTTCAGGCATTCACTCAAGGACTTAACCACCGAAGCTCCTTGACTTCGCAACAGCTAAAACAAAATTTAGTTGAATATCCGGCAGTAACTTGGGCCGACATCCACAATAGGTACCAATCGAAACTCAGAGTTGAGGACGACCAACTCGGAGCTCCATCTGGGTCCGTTTATCCTGTTAGAATCGACGACAGGTCTAAGAGAGTTGTCGATCATGACTCGAGATCGATCTAAGACCGGTATTAACCGAACGATAGAGATTGTAGGGGAAACGGGTCCAGGCATCACGCTACGAGGAATGAAAAGAGAAATGATCAAGGGCCCAATAGCCGAGGTCTGATGAGAAAAAATGGTTTCGATAGATCAGTCAGGGCCAGGAAGGCACCAAGATTGTCGGAATATAACTTCAACGTCGATGCTTCCAGTATCATGTCGGTTACTAGGCGCATTAAGGATACTAAGTGGGCTCGACCATTACAGTCCTACCCTACCCAGAGAGATCCTATCTTGATGTGTAATTATCATGGCACTCATGGTCACAAGATCTAGGATTGCCGGCAATTGAGAGAAGAAGTTTCCCGGTTGTTTAATAACGGGCACATACGAGAATTCCTGAGTGATCGAGCCAAGAACCACTTCAGAAATAGGGATGCCAACAAACAGAACGAACAGGAGAAACCTCAACACATCATCAACATGATCATTCGAGGGGTCGATGTCCCTCACGGGACAATGATAAAATGCACTAAAGTATCTATCACGAGGGAAAAATGAACCCGAGATTATATCCCGGAAGGAACCATTTCATTCAACGACGAGGATGCCAAGGGCATCGTGCAACCTCATAATGATGCACTGCTAATATTCGTACTTATCAATAAGTCATGAGTTAAACGTGTGTTGATTCATCCAGGTAGACCGTCCAATATTATCAGATCAAGGGTTGTAGAGCAGTTGGGGTTGCAAGATCAAATAGTGCCAGTAGTCCGGGTGTTGAACGGATTTAACATGGCATGCGAAACCACTAAAGGGGAAATAAACCTACTGGTGAACACCACCGGGACCATCCAGGAAATAAAGTTCTATGTGATCGAAGGAGATATGAGATATAACGCTATATTTGGAAGACCATGGGTTCACAATATGAGGGCAGTACCTTCGACCTTACACCAGGCGTTAAAATTCCCTACTCTGGGAGGAATCAAGACTGTTTATGGAGAACAGCCGGCTGCAAACGAGATGTTCGCAGTCGATGAAGTACTCTCGATATCCGCCGTCCCGACATTAAAGAACACAGAGTCGACTAGAAAGGCCAAAGTTAAATAGCAATCACCGATGCCGGTCCCGGTCGGATCGGAGGGATGAGGAGTCGATGAGGAGTATGATTACGGAGTTCCGAGATCATTCATAGCTCCTGATGATACCGACGCCACCAAATCAACGGTCGAAGAGTTGGAGCAAGTCATATTGATCGAGTACCTGCCGGATCAAAAGGTATACCTGGGCACGGGGTTAGCCTACGAGCTCAGGAAAAAACTCATTAATTTTCTTAAGGCTAACGTAGATTGTTTCGCTTGGTCCCATCTTAACATGATAGGGATCCCACCGGAGGTAACCACTCATAAGCTAAGTTTGGACCCGAAGTTCCACCCGGTTAAACAGAGGAGGAGGCCTCAATCCGAGGTCAAGCCATGCATTCATCAAAGAGGAGGTATCTAAACTCCTTAAAAGAGGGTCCATTCGAGAAGTTAAGTACTTGAACTGGTTAGCTAACGTAGTAGTAGAGCCTAAAAAAGGAAATAAGCTAAGAATGTGTGTAGGTTAAAAAGACTTGAACAAGGCGTGCCCTAAGGACTCTTTTCCTTTGCCTAACATAGATCGCATGATTGACGCGATAGCCGGGCACGAGATACTCAACTTTCTCGATGCCTATTCCGGGTACAACCAAATTCGGATGGACCTGGACGATCAAGAAAACACTTCCTTTATCACTAAATTTAGCACCTATTGTTATAACATAATATCGTTCGGATTAAAGAATGTCGGTGCCACTTATCAACGCCTAGTAAACCAGATGTTCGAAGAACAGATACGAAAATTAATGGAAGTTTACATTGACAACATGTTAGTTAAGTCCCTGCGAGCAGAGGACCATTTGAAATATTTGTAGGAAACCTTCGACATATTGAAGAAATACAATATGAAGCTGAACCCGAAAAAGTGCGCATTCGGGTTCAGATCTGGAATGTTCCTCGGGTTCATGAACACATCACTATGGTAGACAACGTCAAGGCCGTTCTGAGGCTGACCAGGCGTATAGCCGCCCTGGGCCAGTTCATATCCAGATCCTTGGACGAAAGCCACTGGTTCTTCTGATTGTTGAAGAAGAAGAATTACTTTTCGTGAACCCCGAAATGCCAACAACCTTTGGAGGAACTCAAACAGTACCTTTTGAGTCCCCACTGCTCCACACTCCAAAGGCGGATGAACAACTGTACCTTTACTTGGCAGTTTCCAAGGTGGCGGTAAGTGGAGTCTTAGTCCGAGAAGAGGAAGGTACGTAATTCCTAATTTACTGTGTCAGTAGAACTCTAGACGAGGACGAAACAAGGTATCCTCACTTGGAAAAATTGGCGCTCGCTTTGCTAAGTGCCTCCAGGAAATTAAAATCGTACTTTCAATGTCACCCCATATGTGTCGTAACCTTCTAACCACTAAGGAACATCATGCACAAGCACGAGCTGTCAGGCCCATTGGCCAAATAGGCCGTCGAAATCAGTGAGTACGATATCGAGTATCGACCCCGAACTGCCATAAAATCTGAAATTTTGTCCGAATTCGTGGCCGACCTTACATCGGCCTTAGTGCCCAAAGTCGAAAGAGAATTATTGTTAGCCTCGGGGACTACCTCGGGAATGTGGACCTCTTTTACGGATGGTTCCTCAAATGCAAAAGCGTCCGGGCTCGGCATCGTGCTGAAACCTCATGCCGGGAATGTAGTTAGGCAATCTATTAGAACTGTTAAATTGACTAACAATGAGGCCGAGTATGAGGCCATGATTGCAGGTCTCAAATTGGCTAAAAGCCTTAGGAACGAGTTGGTCGAAGCTAAGTGTGATTCCCTCCTCGTGGTAAATCGAGTCAATGGGATGTTCGAAGTGAAAGTGGAATGAATGCGAAGGTATTTAGACAAGTTACAGATGACGATGCACCAATTCAAGGAATGGACCCTACAGGACGTGTCCCGAGATCAAAACAGCGAGGCTGATGCTTTGGCTAACTTGGGGTCATCGGTTGATGACGATAAATTCAGTTAAGGAACGATCGTACAGCTCATGAAGTCGGTGATAGAAGAAGGCTACGCCGAAGTAAACTCGCTGAGTTTAACCTGGGATTGGAGGAACAAGTACATAGACTACTTGAAAACTTGAAACTTTCCCTCGGATCCCAAAGAATCGAGAGCCCTACGTACCAAGGCTGCTAGATTTAGCCTGATCGAATGGGCATTGTTCAGGAGAACGTTCGACGGCCTGTTAGCCAGATGCTTGGGCACTTACGGAAACCATTCGGGGGCAAAATCTTTGGTTCAGAAATTGATCAGGGTCGGCTATTATTGGACAGAAAAGGAGAAGGATGCGAAGAACTTCGTACGAAAATGCGACTGCTACCAAAAACACGCACCGATGATCCATCAACCGGAAGAGCTACTACACTTGGTCTTGTCCCCATGGACGTTTACGAAATGGGGGATGGACATCGTCGGTCCCCTGCCATGGGAATCCGGTAAAGCCCAATTCATACTATTCATGACTGACTATTTTTTCAAATAGGTCGAGGCTCAAGCATTCAAAAATATCTGGGAGAAAGAAGTCATTGACTTCATCTGGGATCACATTATGTCGATTTGGGATATCAGCCAAATTCGTGTGCAATAATGGGAAGCAATTCATCGGTAGCAAGGTAAACAAATTCTTCGAAGATAATAAGATTAAAAAGATACTATCAACACCTTACCACCCTAGTGGGAACAGAGAGGCGGAGTCAACAAACAGGACCTTACTTCAAAACCTAAAAAAGAGGTTAACCGATGCCAAAGGGAAATTGAAGGAAATCTTTCCCGAAGTCCTATGGGCATATCGTACAACCTCGAAGTCTAGTACAGGGGACACTCCGTTTTTGTTAGTCTATGGGGCCGAAGCCTTGATACCAGTCCATGTGGGAGAACCGAGCCTCAGGTTTCAATATGTGATCGAAGAGTCAATTAGCAAGGCCATGATTACGAGCTTGGAACTATTGGATGAAAAATGTGAGACAGCTTTAGTCCGGATGGCCGCCCAGAAACAGCGGATAGAGAGATACTACAACCGAAGAGCCAACATCTGACAGTTTAATATTGGGGACTTGGTTTTGAGGAAAGTAACATTACACATCCGAAACCCGAACAAGGGAAAGCTGGGGCCAAATTGAAGAAGAATATTTTCACAAGGTTTGCAATCTCATAGAGGTGGGTCTTGGTTGCCCAATTCCCAAGGTCTTGAAAATAGAATATGGCATCAAATTGATACTTGTCCTAAGATCACAAAGAGCTTTAGCAAACTCGACACTTTCAACTATATAAGGAATTGTGAAAGAACCGGGATCTTCCCATTTATGGGCCATTGAGTGCACAATTGCACTCACTTGATGAGTGACCTTGATAGTTTCAAAATTCATTGACTGCTTCTTTGTCACAAGATCCTTCATAAACTTTGCATAACCAGGCATTTTGTTCCAAAGCTTCAAATAATGGCACATTGATTGAGAGACTCTTCATCATTTTAATAAACTTTTTGAATTGATTCTCGCCATTTTGTTTGGCAAGTATTTGGGGATATGGAGGTGGAGGCTTAGGCAATGGTGCCTTAGCCTTTTGCACTACCGGTTCTAGTATGTCAATAATGTGATCCCTAGACGGGTGCACATCCTCTTGAGTCTCTTCCACATAATCATCAATATAAATCCAAACTTTATCATTTGCTTGCACCACATTCTTCGGGACCTCCTCTTCTTGTACCACTTGCTCATCATCCACAAGTTGCCTTTGACTTGAGGTGGATGCATTCCCACCTCTTCCACTTCTTGTAGTAACGGCCATGGCATGCCCCGTGTTGTTCCCACCCTTTGGGTTCACCATCGTGTCACTTGGTAGTGCCCTCTTAGGATGAGAATTGAGAGCTTGAGAGATTTGCCCCATTTGCACTTCTAAATTGCGGATCGATGTGTTGTGTGAGGCAAGATAGGCATACGAATTTTCATTCTTTTCCATCATTTGCTTGAACATGTTATCAATACGCCCCATTTCATTGGTTGAAGAACTAGGACCATGGGAAGGATAAGGAGGCGGGTTGTTCGGTTGTTGATATATCGGGAGCCTTTGAAAACCCGACCCCTAATTACCTTGGTTATTGTTCCATCCGCCTTGATTGTTACCC
>AWOL01S0008942.1:0-10234 GCA_000715115.1 Nicotiana otophora
TCAGGCCCAAGTCTACGTATACGTAACTGCGGCCTCAGGCCCAAAACTTCATAAGCATAAACTACGGCCTCAGTCCCAAAGATACATAAACCATTAACTGCGGCCTCAGGCCAAACAACATGTGTTCACACTCAGGGAACTAAAATCATGAAATGAGAATCACACTGCAATACATGATACTGAAATACTGAATCACACTGAGTTACATTATACTAAAACACTGAATAGTACTAGACTGAGACATGTATTCTTGAACTGATTATGAACACTGAAACTTCAACTATCTATGACATGCCGAGTAAGCTGTACTGAGACTTGGGTACATCAAACCAAAGTCTATATTGAATACTTACTAAGCTCACAAACGTTTAGAATGAAAGTCATGAACGAGTTATGAGTCTAGAGAATAGAAGTTCTACAACTATTCAAGGAACTAGGCTTAACTATATTTCTAAGGCAATTAGTAACGTCGTAAAGGAAACGTATTGTAGGGAGAATTATTAACGTTCCCAAACATAGAGAGTTAGCCTCACATATCTTGACGCTGGCCTTTTTAAGTGTATCACAATGTCCATCTCCTCTTTCAATGATAATCTACATCAATATATATCAAGATGAACCAATATTAGCACTAATTCTCATGTTTTGATTATTTAGGAATTCTATCAAACACCCTTTGGGCGTAAAGCCTCACAACCCTTAATATTTGGTCTTTTCTTCACCAAGTACTGATTCTACTACTTCTAAGTGATCCTACAATCCCAAATAGATGTAACTAACACCAATTCTCATCACCTAAATGTTTACAACAATCATAAGTCAACAATCAAAAAGCCTACTATAGTTCATATGGTTCTATTTATCAAACCCATTTACTATTCTCTCAAAACTCACCAATTCATAGCTATAAATGATTTGGGAGTAGAAGCATTACCCTTTTGAAGTTCAATCCTCTTGAATTCGAGTTCTAGCGTATCCTTTCTCAACAATGGTGTTTTGATCGAATAACTTGGATGATGCAAGGACCTTGGGGACGTTAGGTTCTTGAGAGCTTCCCTTTCTAGAGTAGGTTTTTGTATTTGGGATGTAGGGGAACGAGGTAGGGTTTTTAAATAATTGAACACGTCCTAAAATTGAGGAGGAAAATAAAAATAGCTCGGGTAAACCTCGCTTGCGCGAGGCATTGTCAGGGGTGCCGAAATAATTATGCAAGGCGCCATCAGAGGNCTAGCTCGGGTAAACCTCGCTTGCGCGCGACATTGTCAGGGGTGCCGAAATACTTATGCAAGGCGCCATCAGAGGCACCAAAATTACCGGGCCTTGCACTGTCTGGGGCATTGAAGAAGATGCCCTGGACAGTGCCTTGCACTATCTGTGGCACTGAGTTTTTATGGCCTTGCATGGTCTATGGCTTTGAGTTTTCATGACCTTGCACTAACTAAGGCTATAATACATACCTCCCATAAATTTAGTCGATTCTATTTCATTTTATACACCTCACTCTCGGTCTTGATCTTAAAATAATTGTTTCCACCCATACTCATCCCGATATGACTTCACATGTCTAGAAGGTCACATTAATACTCATTTCATACATACACAACTAATCCGGATTTATGGGGTCTTACACGCTTGGAGCAGTCATGTGATTCTTTGAGTTAACAAAGAACCAACCGACTAGATTCAAGATCTTCAAACAAAATGTGGTTTGTGGTCAATTTCAAGAAATAGTGTATCTCATGGTTTAGGACACGGAATATCATGGTTACCTATTGCTCTAAGTTTCATGGCACGATCTAGAGTAGAATGAAATGAGACAATCCAAAATGTCTTGGTAGTTAACCATTTATATGTGTGGCTGACACATACATATAAAGAATAATCCACCAGACACAGCTTCATAGTCTCCCTAGGATACTTGAACCTAGTGCTACGATACCAAGCTTTGTCACGCCTCGAACCTGGGCCTGGACGTAACACGACACTCGGTGCCTGACTACATGTGACCGAGCAAACCAACTTGCTGGCTGAATCAACATGGGATATCATAACATACTGAATGCGGAAGATAAACTAACGCATACTAATATACTGAAACTCTGAATGATATAATTCAATGTGTGTAAATAATAATACAAGTGTAAACATATCTGCCGTCAACATTGTTTAATATGGAAAATTTTGTACTCTGTCTAGCTGTTACTCTAGTCTATGAAGCCTCTAATGAAGTACTGAAAATAGTAATTGTTTGAAAATACTGAAGACTAGAAGGTAATGATAATTCCCTGAAAGAATTGGGGATCACCAAATAGCTGGTACGAGAATCCTAGCGCTCTGAATCGTCAACCTGTAAAATCATTACCTGCATCGTGAGATACAGGGCCTGGGAAAAAGGGACGTTAGTATATTTCAGTNAAATGTGTTTTGTGGTCAATTTCAAGAAATAGTGTATCTCATGGTTTAGGACACGGAATATCATGGTTACCTATTGCTCTAAGTTTCATGGCACGATCTAGAGTAGAAAGAAATGAGACAATCCAAAATGTCTTGGTAGTTAACCATTTATATGTGTGGCCGACACACACATATAAAGAATAATCCACCAGACACAGCTTCATAGTCTCCCTAGGATACTTGAACCTAGTGCTATGATACCAAGCTTTGTCACGCCTCGAACCTGGGCCTGGACGTAACACGACACTCGGTGCCTGACTACATGTGACCGAGCAAACCAACTTGCTGGCTGAATCAACATGGGATATCATAACATACTGAATGCGGAAGATAAACTAACGCATACTAATATACTGAAACTCTGAATGATATAATTCAATGTGTGTAAATAATAATACAAGTGTAAACATATCTGCCGTCAACATTGTTTAATATGGAAAATTTTGTACTCTGTCTAGCTGTTACTCTAGTCTATGAAGCCTCTAATGAAGTACTGAAAATAGTAATTGTTTGAAAATACTGAAGACTAGAAGGTAATGATAATTCCCTGAAAGAATTGGGGATCNGGAAACTTTAACTATTTATGACATGCTGAGTAAGCTATACTGAGACTTGGGTACATCAAACTAGAGTCTATATTGAATACGCACTAAGCTCGCAAACGTTTAGAATGAAAGTCATGAACGATTTATGAATCTAGAGAATAGAAGTTCTATAACTATTCAAGGAACTGGGCTTAACTATATTTCTAAGGCAATTAGTAACGTCGTAAAGGAAACGTATCGTAGGGAGAATTATTAACGTTCCCAAACATAGAGAGTTAGCCTCACATATCTTGACGCTGGACCTTTTAAGCATATCACAATGTTCGTCTCCTCCTTCAATGATAATCTACGTAAATATATCAAGATGAACCAATATTAGCACTAATTCTCAGGTTTTGATCACTTAGGAATTCTATCAAACACCCTTTTGGCGTAAAGCCTCACAACCCTTAATATTTGGTCTTTTCTTCACCAAGATCTCATTCTACTACTTCTAAGTTATCCTACAATCCCAAATATATGTAACAAACACCAATTCTCATCACCTAAATGTTTACAACAATCATAAGTCGACAATACAAAAGCCTACAATAGTTCATATGGTTCTATTTATCCAACCCATTTACTATTCTCTCAAAAATCACCAATTCATAGCTATAAATGATTTGGGAGTAGAAGCATTACCTTTTTGAAGTTCAATCCTCTTGAATTCGATTTATAGTGTATCCTTTCTCAACAATGGTGTTTCGATCGAATATCTTGGATGCTAGAGTGACCTTGGGGAAGTTAGGTTCTTGAGAGCGTCCCTTTATAGAGTAGGTTTTCATGTTTGGGGTGTGGGGGAACAAGGTAGGGCTTTTAAATAAGTGAACACATCCTAAAATTGAGGAGGAACATAAAAATAACTAAGGTAAACCTCGCTTGCACTAGGCATTATCAGGGGTGCCTAAATAATTATGCAAGGCGTCATCAAAGGCGCAAATATTACAGTGCCTTGCACTGTCTGGGGCATTAAGGAAGATTCCCTGGACAGTGTTTAAGGCCCCGTACAAATTTTAACCAAAAAATCGGGTTTTCGTGGTCCCAAGATAGATTCATGTGTTACCTTATGGACTTAGAGGAAAATGTTTCGCAGAAGAACGCATTTTTACGGCCCATTATATGGCCGCATAATCACTCTACGGACTGCATAATGGCCGCAGAGTGAAGCAGAAAGTTTGGCCAATTTGAGGTTAAGTTCCAGTGGTCCGATGCTTGTGAAAGGAGCTTACAGGAATTGAAATCAAGGTTGACTTCAGCACCGGTATTGACCCTGCTAGGGGGTACCGAGGGGTTTGTGGTGTATTGCGATGCTTCAAGGATCGGTCTTGGGTGTGTATTAATGCAATATGGTAAGGTCATAGCATATGCTTCAAGGCAACTTAAGAATCATGAAAAGAACTATCCAACTCATGACTTAGAGCTTGCGGCTGTGGTTTTTGCATTAACAATTTGGCATCATTATTTGTATGGAGTCCGTGTAGATGTATTCACAGACCACAAAAGTCCTCAATACATTTTCGAGCAGAAGGAATTGAACTTAAGGCAGAGAAGGTGGCTTGAGTTGCTCAAAGATTATGACATCGATATTTTGTATCATCCGGGGAAAGCTAATGTGGTAGCGGATGCTCTTAATTGGGAAATCTATGGGTAGTTTGGCTCACTTGGAGGCATGTCAAAGGCCCTTGGCCCGGGAGGTTCACTAGTTGGCCGGTTTGGAAGTTCGTCTTGCGGACTCTAATGAAGGGGGAGTGATTGTGCGAAATAGGGCGGAATCATCGCTTGTGGAAGAAGTCAAGGATAAACAATATAATGATCCAGTGTTGGTGCTGCTGAAGGAAGGGATTCATAAACATAAGACTATGGCATTTTCTCTTGGCATGGATTACGGTACATAACGGTACCAAGGATGACTATGTGTTCCAAACGTAGATGGTCTTCGGGAAAGAATCATGGCAGAAGCTCATACTTCTAGATATTCCATGCACCTAGGCTCTACAAAAATGTATCATGATCTCAAGGAAGTTTACTGGTGGAATGACATGTAGAGGGGTGTGGCGGACTTTTGTGGCAAAATGTTCAAACTGTCAACAGGTAAAGGCCGAGCATCAAAAGCTCGGTGGGTTAGCTCAGAGTATAGAAGTTCCAATGTGGAAATGGGAAATGATTAATTTGGATTTTGTAGTAGGGTTACCGCGCACTCCGCGTAAGTTTGACTCAATTTGGGTGATCGTGGATCGACTCATGAAATCAACTCGCTTTATTCTAGTTAAATTCACCATCACTACGGAATAGTATGCTCAATTCCATCATTTCCAATCGAGGGGCCCAATTCACAGCTAATATTTGGAAGAACATTCAGCAAGGTTTGGGTACGCAGTTAAATTTTAGCACGGCTTTCCATGTGAACCATTCAAATGCTCGAAGTCATGTTGCGTGCATGTGTGACTGACTTCAAGGGTAGCTGGGATGATCATTTGCTGCTCATAGAATTTTCTTATAAGAACAGCTTCCATGCCAGTATTCAGATGGCGCCGTTTGAGGCCTTGTATGTTAGAAGATGTAGATCGCCGATTGGGTGGTTCGAGGTTGGAGAAGCCGAACTAATAGGACCAGACCTTGTGCATCAGGCTATAGAAAAGGTTAAGATTATAAAAGAGCGGTTGAGAACTGCTCAGAGTCGTCAAAAATCATATTCGGATGTTCGCCGCAGAGACTTAGATTTCAAGGAAGATGATTGGGTGTTCTTGAAGGTATCTCCCATGAATGGGATCATGCGGTTTGGAATGAAAGGTAAATTAAGTCTGAGCTATGTCGGGCCTTATAGAATCATTCTAAGGATAGGTCAGGTTGCGTAGAAGCTTGAGCTACTACCTGAGATGTCATTAGTGCTCCCGGTATTCCATGTGTCCATGTTGAAGAAGATAGTTGGAGATCCATCCACTATTGTGCCAATTGAGACCATCGAGGTTAGTGAAGAACAGTCATATAAAGTGATTCTGGTCGCTATCCTTGACAGACAGGTCCGAAAATTGAGGAACAAACAAATTGCATCCGTTAAGGTATTAAGGCGAAACTAGCAAGTCGAAGAAGCTACTTGGGAAGCCGAGAATGAAATGAAAAAGAAGTACCCTCATTTGTTTGACTAGCCATGTAATAGCTCTATAAGGTTTCCCCCCCTAAATTTTTGTATTACTTGTTCGGCTTATATAAAGACACTCCGTTCTGGTTATATGTCCCTCATGAGGCTTCGGTTGGTGTTATTTTGCGTTCTGTTGTGTCATTTAATCATACATATGTTGCTAAGGTGTGTTTCGGGGGCTCTCTGATAGGTGGATAGGCCTAAATACAAAGGAAGCTTTGGCTAAATTTTCAGGAAGTTAGGAAGTTAAGCAAATTTGGGGCTGATGGTATGTAGTATAACTGAAGCTATGTTAAGTGAACCTTGATCCTCATTCCAGGACGAATGATCTTAAGTGGGAGAGGATGTAAGGCCACATACAAATATTAACCAAAAACTCGGGGTTTCATGGTGCCAAGATAGATTCCTATGTTACTATAGTAGAAATTCTTCGTGGCGAACTTGCGAGGCGTGGTTCGGACTTTTTGGATTGAACAGTACCCTACTGACTTAGAGGAAAATGTTTCACAGAAGAACGCATTTCTGCGGCGCATTATGCGGCCGCATAATCACTCTACAGACCGCATAATGGCCGCAGAATGAAGCAGAAAGTTTTTCCAATTTGAGGTTAGTTTTGCGGTCGATTATGCGACTGCATAATCACTATACGGACCACATATTGGTCGCGTAATTCCTCTTGGGTTTCTGCGCAGGGATTTCTGCAGTGCATTATGCGACCGCATTACAAGTATGCAGACCGCATACTGGTCGCATATCTGGGCCGAAAGTTTAGGCCCCTGAGGGCCATTTCTGCAGTCACTTTGCGGACCATATAACCATTATGAGGTCACATATGCGACTGTAGACCTGTGTCGGGGAACCCTTTTTCTTAATTTAAAACCCGACCCACATTCCATTAAAACACCCTTTAGTCTCTTTGGAAGCTCATTTCTGATATTTCTAGAGTGAGAGAGAGGGTTCTAGAGGGAGGGCCTAATTTTTCATCAAATTGATCTTCAACCATCACTCAAGGCTTTGGAAATATTGAAATAGAGCACCAAATTCTTCATCCTAAAAGGTAAGGCTTCATCACCCCAGCTCTTAATTTCAAACCTAGCTATAATGGGGTACTAGGGTGATACTTCATGGGTATGAGGGTGGTTTATCTTGCATGCATGTATGATAAAGAGTGTGGGGGAAAAGAGAGCTAGAACGATGAACGTTTTGCTAATTCTAGGTTGAATTTGTATATTGCTAAAATAGATTGAGGTTGCTAAGGGTTCCGGATAATTGTAGAGTCTAAAGAAGCGCAATTGAGGTATGTATGGCTAACTCTTTTCTTCTTAGAATCGAACTCGTAGTGTCCGAATAGTTGGTGTAAGTTTCGACTTGATCATACTAGAATTGTTTGCCTTAGTGTGTTGGGTTGAAAGATTCATGTTCCCTAATTGTTTTATATGTTTACCATGTCATCATGCTACTTGAGAATGTTATTATGATTTTCCAAATTCCTTCCCTTATATGTGCAATGCCTTATGTGATGGTACTTATTAACATGAATGATGATGTTATTTGAATGGATAAAAAGGGAAAGACTTGAATTGTAAAATGTTCCCAAGTGCCAAGAGCTACTTAATAAATGAGTCTGTTTGTGCCATGTAACGAAAGATGGGAAGGAAATGTGAATTGAGTGTACAATTGAAAGAGGTTATGTTTCAAGTGAGATGGCTTAGCCGATCGGGCCGAGATCGGACGCCATGTTTTTCACATGGTGGCATTTGTGTTGGAATTATTGATTTACATTGTGGATATGGATATGTCTCACGTGAGATGGCTTAGCCGATCGGGCCGAGATCGGACGCCATGTTTTTCACATGGTGGCATTTGTGTTGGAATTATTGATTTACATTGTGGATATGGATATGTCTCACGTGAGATGGCTTAGCCGATCGGGCCGAGATCGGACGCCATGTTTTTCACATGGTGGCATTTGTGTTGGAATTATTGATTTACATTGTGGATATGGATATGTCTCACGTGAGATGGCTTAGCCAGTTGGGCCGAGACCTGACTCCGTGTAAAAACACGATGGCATTGTGAGTTGTGGCTTTGGCACTAAAGATTATTAAT
This sequence comes from Nicotiana otophora, assembly GCA_000715115.1. Taxonomy (NCBI): domain Eukaryota; kingdom Viridiplantae; phylum Streptophyta; class Magnoliopsida; order Solanales; family Solanaceae; genus Nicotiana; species Nicotiana otophora. Next base: position 8,290 of record AWOL01S0008942.1, read on the forward strand.
CTAAAAAGATGGAAAGATTGAATTGGAAACTATGTGATCCTTACTTGGTGTTTCTTTGTATTTCTATGAAGTACTTATTGATTGTTATGACTGCCTTCTCTTTGTTTCACAGTTCATTCTACTAAGATTGGTGTTTGCCTTACATACTAGTACTATTCGACAGTACTAACGTCCCTTTTGCCGGGGGCGCTACATCTTTGAATGGATGTAGGTAGTTCCATCGCAGATAGTGCCGATCGCAGATAGTGGTGCTCTCTTTCTCTCCTCACAGCAGTCTTAGTGAGCCCCATTTCTCCCAGGGGTCATGCAGTCCTTCTTTTGTATAAGTTTTCATATGTTGAGGTATAGCCGGGGCCTTGTTGCCGGCATTGTCATGTTTCTCTTTGGTACCTTTAGAGGCTCCTTAGACGTTTATGTGGGTCGTGTATGGGTATCGGAGTGGTCACCGGACCAAGTTATATTTTGAAAACTTAACTATGACATAATGTATATAATGAAAAATGGACTAGCAACGTATATGCATGTATATCTGATCTCTCCCCTTTTTAGCATATGGTAAGGCGTCCTCTTTTCGGATCATCAAGGAGTCGGGTAGGGAAGGTCTAATAGGCTTGCTCGACCGGGTTCACTCGGTAGAGCGCCGGTCGTTCTCCCCGAGGTTGGGGCGTGACAAACTTTGTATCAGAGCCTAAGGTTTTAAAGTGTCATAGGATGCCTCGGAGCCGTGTCTAGTAGAGCCCTTCTTATCGGTGTGTTGTAGATAACATCTATAATTAGGGGGCTACTTGGACATTTATGAATAAAACCCTTCATTGTTGTTATATATCGTGCGATAGAGCGGAACGTGAGGTTGTTTTCCCTTAACTGGTGCGTTGTTCTAACATTCAGTAAATGGAACCTAAGAAGAGAGCGAGAATTGGCCAAGAAGCCAATGTTACCCCAGGAGTGGTTGTTGATCCCCTACTTGAAAATACGGGTGAGGGTAATCCCCCTACTATCACAGTGCCTGATTAGTCTACTCCAGAACAGACTACCCCACTTCCTACACCCGTGGAGGGTGCCACAGTCCCTCTCGTCGATATACCTGTTCCACCTCCAGCCCCAGCTTCAGGTCCCGGTATTTCTGATGGGGATCTTAGGGGAGCTATTCAGATGCTGACTTAGTTAGTTGCTTTTCAGGCCCAGAGGTCAAATGTCACACCCACCTTATTTAGCTCGCAAGGGGATTCTTCTCGTTCCAGGGTAAACGGGTTCCTTCAGTTAGACCCTGTAGTGTTCACAGGTACTGATCCCAGGGCAGACCCTTAGGATTTCATTAATGAGATGCATAAGATCCTCCGAGTTATGCGTGCTACTGAGACGGAGGTAGTAGAGATGGCCTCCTATCTATTGAAAGGGGTGGCATATTCCTGGTTTTAAATGTGGGAGGATTCCCGTGAGGAGGGGAGCCCTCCGTCGATGAAGTGAGTTTGCGGATGCCTTCATAGATCATTTCTTGCCTACCGAGACTAAGGCAGCCCGTGCTGTGGAGTTCGAGACCCTTAAACAATGTATTAAGAGTGTGTGGGAATATCACATGGAGTTCGTGCGCCTGTCAAAGTATGTTGTTCATATGATGCCCACAATGGAGGTTAGGGTACGTCGATTTGTGCAGGGCCTTAGCCCTTTTGTTATTATTGAGGCTTCCACAACTGCTCTAAATTCTGACATGAACTATGGAAAGATGGTTGCATTTGCCAAAGCTACATGCATAGTTAAGTGAATTTCTATATGCATAATTAAGTGACTTTGATGTTTCGAATGAAAAAAAAATGACTTTAGTAGGTCATTTCGGATAGTCTTGCTCCCTTTTACTTTCATTTCCCACCCAATATACATAATTGTTTAGCTAATCTCCCACTCTGAGGTGTATTTTCCTTTTCAATAACTTACCCCCCCCCCCCCC
>AWOL01S0008944.1:18082-34341 GCA_000715115.1 Nicotiana otophora
TTCCATGGATTAGATGTTAAATCTCCTAAACAATCATGTTATGTAATAAAAAAGGATCAAAATCACTTACCCAATAGTTTGTATGAAAATCACTTTGCAAAATCGCCTTCCACCGAGTTTAGGGCTCAAAAATGTGATGAATGAGGTTAAGTCTCGAAATACACTACATATAATCAGTTGCAGATGTCGCATTTGTGACAAGAGGTTCGCAAATGCGACACAGGCAACGCATATGAAAAGCCTACCCCAACCATGATCCTATCGCAAATGCGACAACTGGTTTGTAAATGCGAACCTAGCAAGCTCGCAAGTGCGAGAAAGCAATCGTAAGAGTGGCCTGCTCTAGTCCCATCTCCCCATTACAAATGCGATCAGGGGTTCGTATATGCGAACCCATAACCCATCACAAATGCGATATTAGTTTTGAAATTGCAAAAGTTGGTCCCCTAGTGCAACATCACCAAAGCGGGGAGGATCTCATAAATGCGGTAATGGCAAATACGACCATTTCCTCACAAATGCGAGAACAGAAGACCTACAAAAATCCTAACCTCTCTCAATCTCTCCAGGACGCAGCCAAAACTCACCCGAGCCTTCAGGGATCCACTCCAACCTTTTGCACAAGTACATAATCATTATACGAACTCACTTGTGCGATAAAAATACCAAAATAACGTCCAAAACCATGAATCATACAACAGAACACACGGAAATTACAATGAAACTTAACAATTGCACAAAGACATACATCTAATTCCTATTAAACAAACTCAGAATGACACCAAATTTTGGCAGACATGTTCCAAATGAAAAGACGGAGTCGTACAAAGTCACAAAACAAAAATCCGATCCCGATAGACATAAAGTCAAACCATGGAAACTTAGGAAAATTCTAAACCTTCAAATTGTCAACTTTCGTCAAAAGTACCAAATCAGCCTAGAAACCTCCGAATCAAATTTCGGGCATATGCCTAAGTCAAATATTACCATATGGCACTAATGGAATAATAAAAACTTCGTCCCGATGTCAAATACACAAAATTCAATCTTGGTCAACTCTTCCCACTTAAAGCTTCCTAGTTGAGAATCATTCTTCCAAATCAATCACGAACTACCAAGGAACCAAAACAAACGATACACACAAGTCATAATACACCATACATTTCTACGCATGACTTCAAACCACCTAACTGAATACAAATTCTCATAACAACTTGTCGGGTCAATACATTCTCCCCTACTTAAACATGTGTTGATCCTCGAATGTGCGAAGAATCATCCCAAAGCCATTAAGTCACTATATAAACTAACCATTCCCTTACCCACGGGTGATCTCATTTCATCCCACTCTATAAAGGTCCGACAACCCAATCTAACTGACGATCATTACCTTAACATTAGCTCACAACCCTTAGAACCCAAGCTCCAACTTCCCAAATTAATTATAAGACACGATTCTCGCATCTATATGCTGTATACGTCAATATTAAACAGCATCAAGCCGTAACCATATCCCAAGTGTATTCAAATGATATTCCACATAACTTAGATACACATAGCCATAGCTTCCGACCACAATAGTCATTCAAATAGCAAACATTGTACCGCTATCGGACGTCCTATCAATAAAACCTTATTCCAAATCTTCTAACACAACCAATGATGAAAGAAACACACAGAAACCCATAACCCCCCATCACATCAACGAGTCATGGAGCTCTCTTGCACGCCGAGAACCAAAGCCAAAATCTAGGTTGACTAAAGACACTATAGTTCCAAACATAGCTTAATAAAATCTGATGGCACTCAATTCAGGCCCAATAACTTCACCTCATCCAATACAAGCCGCTCTACCAATATGCCACACAAATGCTATCTATAGCCACATACCATGCAATAAGTGCACCAAACAATCGACAAATTCAATGTACCCAATAATTGAAGAGAATCAAATGCGAGAACCGCCCTACAAGCTTAACAGATACCACCATGAAGCGCAATGCAACGAATCCATAACATGGGGTATAAAAACAACACAAGAATTAAGCCCAAAGCATCACATCCCAACATAACTCTAATATGATGCGTCACCCAATCGAAACACCAGTACACATAAGATACGTAAAGCTGTGATGATCACTATCAACAACAAACACGCAAAGTGCATGAACATAACCATGCAAAAATGGATAGCACAATATACCGTACGTAGAAAGACCACAACAAAGGTGCAATCAACAATTCAACACCCCGAGAATCACCTCGCTTGAATTTCGCCACAAGGCCCCCAATAGAATCGCATCAGGTAAAAGTAATCAACAGATCACAACCCATCATAGCATATGAGAGTAACACATGGAACGTATAAGAACACGAATAAAATCCACTTCAACAGATAACACATCCCTCCACAATAACTGTGTTGGGTAGATAAATTCGACCTGATATAGAATACACATTTTCATTGGGCCCACCAATGGCCTCCAAATCAATTCTGATCCTCCCAAAATAGGTAGATACCAATATAAATTTGCACAATAATCGATCTATAACATATTCATATGAGAATCCTCTTCGTCTTCAAATGCCTAGAATACCATAATCTCCTGATCCCAACTACATTATTCAAATTACTGACATATTCATCATACACAATCGTTCCACGAGAAATACTTCCATAATTCCTTATTGCCACATAGATAAATCTGAACATCAGTATTCAATCAATCGGTCCATTAGCGTAATACATGTCAGGCATCTGCAAATCAAAGCACAATGTGCCTTTTGGAGTGCGCACTCTTCTTAGGTGGTACCAAATAATGCTAGCATTCTTCTAAACATATAAAATCGTCCATGCTATCTAGAACTCATGACCCCATACACGAGAAAAATCATAACACGCAACATGTTACTTGTGCCGCTGGCAGCCATCCAGCCCAAGTCGTCCTTGACACTATTAAGAACTATTCGAAACCCGTCCACACATAACTAAAAAATCAGAACTGAATTTTCCCAACCTAACCAAGTCATGCAAGCCGTCAAACCCAAATGTATTGACACAAAACACCGGTAAAGCATCATCACATCAAAGGAACTAATCACCTTTATTACTATGCTGACCCTACACTACCAACCTGACAAATTTCTTAGAATCCTCCTCAACTTGCCTTCAAGTTAATACTTCTCCTTGACGGTACACTATGATCCTAAACCAAAGATCACCGCAAGATATCCTAGCGCGAACCACGTCATCCAAAATCCCATAAACCATTGCATTTGTAAGGCCCCGTAAAATTTTACCTAAAACCCGGTTTTTCGTAGTGCCGAGGTAGGCGTATGTGCTAATGATAGCCAGGGTACGGAATTTTTGGGTTGAACAGTACATTGGGGAGTTGAATAAAAATGCTTTGCAAAAAAGGCATTTCTGCGGCCCATTATGCGGCTGCAAAATCGCTCTGCGGGCCACAAAATAGCCGCAAAGTGAGGCAGCCAATTGGTCAACTTTTGAATGTCATTTCGCAGCCAATTATGTGACCGCAAAATGATTCCACAGTACGTACATCTATCGAAGAACCAGCATGGAGATTGTTTGAAGGGAAGTTCTACGGCTCATTATACGATCGCAGAACGGGTCTGCGGGGCGCAAAACGACCGCATACCCAGGCAGTGATGCCTAGTACCGGAGGGCCATTTCGTGGATCACAGAAGCATTATGTGGTCGCATATGCAACCGCAGACCTGTGTAGGGGATCCTATTTTTCTAATTTTTGAACCTGACCCATTCTAATAAAACACCCTTGGGGATCATTTTAAAGGGAAAAACATATATTTCTAGAGTGCGGGAGTGTCATGGAGTGAGAAAAGGAGTTCCTAAGCTTCAATCACCAACTCTTACTCAAATCTTGAAAGATTAACAAGGAAAGCACACTTGGTCTTCATCCTAGAGGTAAGATTCTACACCCTAACCCTTAGTTTCAAGATATAACTAGAAATGGGAAATTAGTAAGATAATTCATCGGTATGGGAGTTTTTGATTTTGCATGCATGTGTTATCAAGGGATGTAGGGAGATTATTGACCTAAAGATGGCAAAGCATGGGTTGTGGGATGATGGAATCCTCCATAAAACCACCTTGAAACCTTAATATGCACGTAGTGTTTGATAAAATGCTCGAATGAGCTAGAACCATGATCATCATCCTAATTTTGGTTCAATTTGTTACATTTCTAAAATAGATCGAAGTTGCTAAGAATTCTGGAACATTTTAGAGTCCAAAGAAGCTCAAGCGAGGTATGTTGGCTAAACTCTTCTTTTAAAATTGAACCCCATAATATCCATGTATGTCCCGAGTTGCTCATTGTGAATCGATTAACCTGGATAAGCTGGTGTCAAAAGACATACGTGATTAATATGTAATTCAATGCTCTTGTTATGTTGTACTACTATTTGAAAATGGTGTACTACTATTTGAGAAGTAATACAATTGTGACCACCAGTGCCAATAAAATGAAGAGATGTGCGGGAAATATCAAACTGGATGATTGATCGAAAAGGATGATGTCTCACATGAGATGGCTTGACCGATCGGGTCATAATCGGACGCCATGCCACACACATGGTGGTGACTATATTAGAAATTGTAATCAAAACTGTGCATAGTGGTATATCGGTACTAAAGGTCTCCCAACTTAAAATATGGAAATTTACTAGAAAACTTATCTCATTCCTAATTTGATATTAGGTAACTGCTTGAGGCTTTTACTGATATCATGATTGTCCACACTTGCATTACTGTTTGCTCTTATGAGAGGGTTTTTAGTCATATATACTAGTACTATTCGACAGTACTAACGTCTCTTTTTTCGGGGATGCTGCAATTTTCATGGATGCAGGTGGTTCCACAGCAGGCTGCACTGATCAGTGATAGCGAAACACTCTCTTCCCAGCTAACTTGGTGAGCCCCACTTCACTCCGGGTCATGTATATTTTGTTCATTATATCATTATGTTTTGAGGTATAGCCAGAGACTTATTGTCGGCACTATCATTGTACTCTTTGTATTTATTAGAGGCTCCGTAGACATAGTGTGGGTATATATGGGTGCTGGGAAAGTCAAACAAATTATGTTGTGTTTTAATCACTTGTTCCACTTCAAACCATGAGAATATGTGTATTTTAAGACTTATTAAATAAAGTAACTAATGGTAATGAATTTGGTATTGTCTACATGATCTCCTTATTGGTTAATTAACAAAGATACATATTCTCTTTAAATCATGGGTGAGTTTGGATAGAAAGTATTCAACAAGCTTGCTTGAGCGGGTTCATTCGGTTGAGTGTCGGTCGCGCTCCCCAAGTTTGGGGAGTGACAAACTTGGTATCACAGCCTAAGGTTTTAAAGTTTCCTAGGATGTCTCGGAGCCATGTCTAGTAGAGTCCTTCTTATCGATATGTTGTCGAACACATCTATAATTTGATGGTTACTTGGACATTTAGGAATAATACCCTTCTTTGATGTTCTTGATTGTGCGATAAAGCGATTGTACGACTGTTCCTCCTTTAACTCGTGTATTGCTCTAACTTTCAGTAAATGGCACCTAAGAAGAAGGCAAGAACTGGCCAAGGAGCCGATGTTACTCTAGGAGTGGCAGTTAATTCTATCATTGATGATGCAGGTAAACACCTGAGGGGTGAGGATATTCCCACGATTACTACACCGCCTGGTTTTACTATTCCTGCTCAGGGTGGACCAGTTCCTACACCTAACGAGGTTGAAACGAATCCTCCACTTGATATTCTGGTTCCACCTCCATCCCCAGCTTCTGGTCCCGGTGTTTGAGACGTAGGAGGACTCCTATGAGGAGGGGAGCCCTTCGGCGAGGTGGAGTGAGTTTGCCGATGCTTTCATGGATCATTTTTGGCCTGTCGAGACTAAGGCAGCCCGTGCTGCAGAGTTTGAGAACCTTAGACAGGGTAGCAAGAGTGTGTGGGAGTACCATACGTAGTTTGTGCGCCTGTCCACAAGGATGATATTCACATGTTGCCCACTGTGAAGGCTGGAGAGTGTCGGTTTGTGCAGGGCCTTAGCCCTTTAGTTATCAATGAGGCTGCTACAGTTCCCTTGAATTCTGACATGAACTATGGGAAGATAGTACCATTTGATCAAGCTACAAAAAACAGTAAGTTGAAGAACATAATAGAGCAAGAGGGTAGCAGTAAGGCCCGGTCCATGGGCAACTTTGGGAATTCATTTGGTGGTAGTAGGTCAACATTCAGGGGAGGGTTATCAGGGCCATCCCATTCATTTGCTCAGTCATCAGCCAGTACACCTAATGCTTGATAAAATGCAAAAATGAGCTAGAACCATGATCATCTTCCTAATTTTGAATACATTTTGCTACTTTTCTAAAATAGATTGAGGTTGCTAAGATTTCCGGAACATTTAGAGTTAAGGAAGCTCAAGTAAGATATGGTGTCTAAACCCTTCTCTTAAAATTTAACCCCACAATATCCATGTAAGTCCCGAGTTGCTTATTGTGAATCGATTACCCAGATAAGCTCGTGTCAACTGACATCTGTGATCAATATGTAATGCAAATGCTCTTGTTATGTTGTATTAGTATTTGAGAATGTGTTTAAAGTAGGGCTTGCATATCTAAATGCCTTGACCTCAAGTTATGTTTCAAAGGAAAGCTAATGAAAGCTTGTGTAAGAAATTGTAATGTGCCTAAAACTTTTATTTGCTCAAATATGTGCTTAAATGTCTTGAATAGAAATGCCTTGTTGTTGGAAAGTCCATGACGATGGTTGAAAGTAAAAAGGTGTGCATGAAATACGAATCACATAATGCGAAATATGAAATATGAAATATGAAACATGGCAAATGTGCCAAGAGAAATAATACAGTTGTGACCATTAGTNGGAGCCCTTCGGCGAGGTGGAGTGAGTTTGCCGACGCTTTCATGGATCATTTTTGGCCTGTCGAGACTAAGGCAGCCCGTGCTGCAGAGTTTGAGAACCTTAGACAGGGTAGCAAGAGTGTGTGGGAGTACCATACGTAGTTTGTGCGCCTGTCCACAAGGATGATATTCACATGTTGCCCACTGTGAAGGCTGGAGAGTGTCGGTTTGTGCAGGGCCTTAGCCCTTTAGTTATCAATGAGGCTGCTACAGTTCCCTTGAATTCTGACATGAACTATGGGAAGATAGTACCATTTGATCAAGCTACAAAAAACAGTAAGTTGAAGAACATAATAGAGCAAGAGGGTAGCAGTAAGGCCCGGTCCATGGGCAACTTTGGGAATTCATTTGGTGGTAGTAGGTCAACATTCAGGGGAGGGTTATCAGGGCCATCCCATTCATTTGCTCAGTCATCAGCCAGTACACCTAATGCTTGATAAAATGCAAAAATGAGCTAGAACCATGATCATCTTCCTAATTTTGAATACATTTTGCTACTTTTCTAAAATAGATTGAGGTTGCTAAGATTTCCGGAACATTTAGAGTTAAGGAAGCTCAAGTAAGATATGGTGTCTAAACCCTTCTCTTAAAATTTAACCCCACAATATCCATGTAAGTCCCGAGTTGCTTATTGTGAATCGATTACCCAGATAAGCTCGTGTCAACTGACATCTGTGATCAATATGTAATGCAAATGCTCTTGTTATGTTGTATTAGTATTTGAGAATGTGTTTAAAGTAGGGCTTGCATATCTAAATGCCTTGACCTCAAGTTATGTTTCAAAGGAAAGCTAATGAAAGCTTGTGTAAGAAATTGTAATGTGCCTAAAACTTTTATTTGCTCAAATATGTGCTTAAATGTCTTGAATAGAAATGCCTTGTTGTTGATGGTTGAAAGTAAAAAGGTGTGCATGAAATACGAATCACATAATGCGAAATATGAAATATGAAATATGAAACATGGCAAATGTGCCAAGAGAAATAATACAGTTGTGACCATTAGTACTAATGAAATGAAGAGATGTTCATGAAATATGAAACGGGGTGATTGATAGAAAAAGGGTGATGTCTCACACGAGACGGCCTACCCGATCGGGTCATGATCGGATGCCATGCCGCACACATGGTGGTGACTGTGTTAGAATGGTAATTGAAATTATGATTTGGTTGATGTATCGCATGAGCCATCCTAGCTGATCGGGTCGTGATTGAACACCATGCCGCACACATAGTGGTGACTGTGTTGGAAAACGTAATCGAAATTGTGAATAGTGGTATACCGGTACCAAAGATTTCCCAGCTTAAAATTTGGAAATTTATTTAAAACTTATCTTATCTCTAATTTGATATTTTTGTAATTGTTTGAGGCTTTAACTGATAGTACGACTGTCCTTACTTGCATTACTGTTCGTTTCTTTAAGAGTGTTTAGTATATATACTAGTACTATTCAACAGTACTAACGTCCCTTTTGCCGGGGGCGCTGCATCTTTAATGAATGTAGGTGGTTCCACAATAGGTGACACTGATAAGCGATAACACTACACTCGTTTCCTAGCTGATTTGGTGAGCCCCACTTCACTCGGGGTCATGTATCTTTTGTTCATTTTATCACCATGTTTTGAGGTATAGCCAGAGCCTTATTACCGGCACTATCATTGTACTCTTTTGTATCTAAAAGATGCTCTGTAGACATAGCATGTGTGGTATGTTGGTATGGGGAATGTCAAATTGGTAATGTTTTAATTATATCACATGTTCAACATCAAATTATGAAAGTGTATGTATTGTGAAACTTAAAAATAATCTAACTACTGATAACGAGTTTGATATGTTGTTTACTTGATCCTCCTCACCGCTTAATTAATAAATTAGATTTTACTTTTATTCTAGAATAAGTTCGGTTAGAAGATAATGTACAGACTTGCTCGGTTGGGTTATCTCGGCTGAGGGCCGATGGTGCACCCTGAGTTTGGGGTGTGACACTTGCTTGCGTGGTTTCTCGGTCTTCTCTGTATGAGCGCATTAGAGAGCGTCAGTATGACAACCCCTATTTACTTGCCCTTAAGGACACAATGTAGCATGGCGATGCCAAGGAGGTTTCTATTGGAGATGATCAGGTGTTGCGGATATAGGGCCGGATATGTGTGCCTAATGTGGATGGGTTTCATGAGTCTATCCTTGAGGAGGCTCACACTTTGAGGTATTCCATTCATCCATATGTCACCAAGATATATCAGAATTTGAGTCAGCACTATTGGTGGAGAAGAATGAAGAAAGATATAGTACAGTATGTGGCTCGGTGTTTGAGCTGTCAGCAGGTGAAGTGCGAGCATTAGAGGTCGAGCGATTTGTTTCAGAGACTTGAGATTCCAGAGTGGATGTGTGATCATATTACCATGGATTTCTTTGTTGGGCTCCCACAGACTTTGATGAAATTTTACGCAGTGTGGGCTATTGTGGATAGACTGACCAAGTTTACACACTTCATTCCGGTTGTGCCTACCTATTCTTCAGGGCAGCTAGCTCAGATCTATATCTGTGAGATTGTTCGTCTCCATGGTGTGCCGGTGTACATTATCTCCAATTGAGGCACGCTCTTCACATTGTATTTTTTTAGAGCTGTGCAACGTGAGTTAGCCACACAAGTTGAGGTGAGTTGAACATTTCAAACCCCAGATAGACGGGAAGTCCGAGCGCACCATTCTGATCTTGGAAGATATGCTATGTGCCTGTGTTGTTGATTTCTGGGGTTCATGGGATTAGTTTCTACTGCTTGTAGAGTTGGCCTACAACAACAGCTACCTATCGAGTATTTAGATGACTCCTTAGAAGGCCATATTGTCACAACCCAAATCGGAGGGTCGCGAAGGGCACCTTGTGCCTTACTCAACCGAGTACCAATGTAAGGTATATTTCTTATCACACCATCANAATCACACAGTCATGGGTAAATAGGACAGAAGGATCGTCATGAGATAACCAGAATAAAACGTAAATGAATACTCAACATATAATGATCCAACATGATATAAAAACTTATACATGTGACATAAGGGCCTATAAGGGCGACATGATCATTTGTACACTCAATACATAGGTCGACAAGGACTGTCAACCTATCTATCGAGACTTACGGGCATGAAACGCAATGTCCCTGGGCAAAAGAGACTTCAGTACTAATAAAGTACTGAGTATGTAAGGCATGAATATAAGTATATAAAAGACGTGAAAGAAACATGAAGTAAAGGACTCAATTTGTAAGTCTGAATAGCTTAGTAATCATGAAATCTTCATAGTGTCATGTATATGGGTATAAATGTCATATCATGCATAGGTATATGCGTACATAACATCATCAAGTCTTCGAGGGTATCCCATCATATCATCTCGCCCTCAGTGGGTGAAAGCATAAACATATGCCAGTTGATCAGGTGGCTGGAGCATATATAACACCGTAACCTTTCCCCATAACACATATACATATAATATATGCGTATATAACACCATTTGTGAAAGCTGCATGTTTGCTCATTTCTTTTGTATCATATGGATCATGCCAAAAGGAAGGAAGAGATAGCCTTAACTTGCCTTATCACAGTCTATCCAATGACCACGTTGAAATCATCTCATCGCACTTTAATCTACAATAACGATAATAATGCTATCGTTAAAATACGAAAGATGCAACTATCGTACAACGAACGACAAGCCTATTTATTATTAAAACGGGCAGCATCTCCCCTGTTTTCCTTTCTTTCCCCAAGTCCATAAAAACAACAAGATCACATACGACCTTCAGCTATATACTTTCAATGCCACAACACACCGAACAACCCAAAAACACAATTCACCCTACATAACAACAAGTGCACAAATGTAACAACAAAACTACTACTTAACACGAAGAGCGGTAAGCTTGGATTGGAACCAAAACCCAACTCTTTTTACCATCGTCCAGAATATAAAAACATATATTGGCATGACATTACAAGCTTATATCCATCATAAAAGTAACATCAAACAACCCAACAAGATATTACAACAATATGGACAACTTCTAGATATTGTGTGCTTGATTATTCTCCTATTTAAAACATCATAAACATACTAAAAATATTTACCAGCATAACAACAATACAAACATTATAACCAAGCCATTCCCCACGATTTCCACCCATATGAAGTCATATACACACCTCCAAAATAGTCCAATATGAGACAACAACTTCTTATACAACTTCAAGTTCTATCTTGTAATTCATCATCCAAATAACTTAACCAACACATATATAAGCTTAAACCCAAGAAATAGAGTGTTATACATACATTAAAGAATCATAAAAAAAACTCAAACCAAAGCTCCCTTTAGCTTACAAGCACCCATAATGGCATCACAACACCATAGAGACTCTTTTCTTCACTTAGGATAACTTTTGAGGATAAGTCCAAGTAAAACCACCCTGGATTAGACTTGGAAGCTTGGAGAGCTGTTAGAGACGTGTTGAGAGAGTTTGGGAAATTATCTTGGTCGAAAATAGCCAAAAATGAGGCGTCCAACCCCGTTACAATGTTAAAGGGTTGTCGACCACCTAAGTGGGTTCCATTGGGAGTTGCAAGTGCAGTCTCGTGAAAATGCGAATATCTCTATACTCTGATGTCGTATCGACGAACGATTTAATGTGTAAGAACAATAGCGTAACATATTCACCTTAGGATTTGAATCAAAAGAACCATGCATTATTTATAACCCGCTCACTTATTCTAACATAGAGGTCAACGACATTGCCTTTCCTTTTTGAATCAAGCGCCCTTACACAACAATATAGAGCAGTTCCACACAATAAAATTTAAGAACAATGAACTGAAGATAGAAAGAATTTGCTCACTCTCAGAAACAACGTGCATATACCACAAAAGATGAACCATAAGCTTGCCCGTAGTGTACTACTCTACTAATCGAGTTCATTCAGTCAAGGATCAAGTAGGACTTTAGTTGGTTATATTGTAGGCCGCGGGACAGGTAGGATACATTTAGATTTAAGAGTGACTACACCTCCCTAAGCACCTTAATACATGTACTCTAACATTCAAAACCCCACACTTATGTCAAACCAAAACTCCACCTTCACATCAATAGACATCAACTCCCAAATTATTTAAGCACAATTACATCAAGAGTTACCACTTATCCATGAAAGTTTTTCACAACAATACAACTATTGTTTCTTACTTTTTTCAATTCAAGTGGCTCTTACGTTTTCAAAACAGTGCACCTTTCTCCTTATTTAATTAGTTCCACTGAAAAGCCAAACTAGCCACCCCACACGTCAACCTTTACAAAGTTTATAACAATTTCAATTGCTCACGAGAGGTACAAGATTCAAATAGATAGTCAATTCAAACAAATGAGTAAAGCTTCTAATGTGGTTGCCAAAGAAATAGGATTACAAGCACAAAGGGGTTAACTAAGATACATAACAATTAGGTGGTTAAAATCATATAATTGGCTCAACAAAGAAATGCCTATATCACTTCTAAGATTGAACAAAACTACTATTTCTCTTTGCAAACACACGTGGCAAGTTATAGACATCAAATGCAATGCATATAATAAAACAAAACCTCACACACACATGGCACATAACTCACTCAAGATCAGATTATCAAGACACTCTATTCAAAGCAGTTAAGTAAAGTTAAGCTCATACCATTTATGGCACTTATACAAGACTGAAAAACTGAGCACTCACTATTCTCAAGGTATAATAAGGTCAAGAGATATTGCTTTCATTTCAAATCACAACACAAGGTTTCCTACTTCTACAAAATAAAAACTAACTACACCCGAATAAAATAAAACCCTTGAAAAATAATCACAGCACAAAGAAAAACTATGGGGGAATTGATACACTACCTAACAAATGATTGTTTTTGTTTTTTTCTTTCGACTTTAAACCCTCAGGAAACCCGTCGAATGATATCCATAGTCGGGATAAATAAAAAACTTTAAATATTTTATGTTTTTTTCAATTTGTTTCTACTACTCAAACTAACAAAAGCAAAAACAATCAAACTAACTAAAGCAACAACTAAGACTAATATACATACAACATGCAAATATCCCCCACCCCACACTCTAAGTTATGGCATGTCCCCATGGCACACAATTAAAATGCATAAAGTAGAGGAAACTTCTCTGAATATCTAGTCGGGGTCTGAATCAAAGTCGGGACCCATTCCAAGCGCCTGAACTAGTGCACACATTCATGAAGACAACTTCTTTTCAGCCTTCTTGGGGTAAACCCACACTTATCTTTTTCACTCAATGCAACCTTCTCTTTCACACCATTCACCTTCCACTCAACACTTGCAACTGGCTTCTCCTTTTTCACCCTCTTTTCTATGTCCATCTTGAATGTTACAATCTCTCCCCCCACTCTAAGAATGAGATTTTTCTCATGTATATCTATTATTGCTCTACCTGTTGCTGGTCTTCCTAGGATGAGGGGTATCTCCTTATTCTCCTCCATCTTCACCACTATAAAGTCTACTGGAAATACAAACATATCCACCCACACTAAGATATCTTCAACTATTCCCTCGGGTGTTATCTATTTTTGATCTGCCAACTGCAATGATATTGGTGTAGACCTTATCTCTCCAATATCATTCTCTAGTTTATTGTAAATTGACAAAGGCATTAGATTCATTGAGGCACCATAATCACATAAAGATTTAACAAAGTTAAGAGTGCCTAAAGAGCAAGGTATAGTAAAACTCCTTGGATCTCCACACTTTTGTGGGAGTTTGTTTTGAAATATTGCACTGCAATGCTCTGTGAGCTTGACTACCGACGTCTTTTCTATCTTCCTCTTATTTGTAAGGATATCCTTCAAGAACTTTGCATAAGCTTGCATTTGTTAGAGAACTTCGGTGAATGGAAGGTTTACATTAACCTGTCTCAGCATATCTAAATATCCCTCAAATTGCTTGTCCAACTTTTCTATATATAGCTTTTAGGGAAAAGGTAAAGCAGGCATGTGATTGGTCTCTTCATTAGAGTCCTCCCTTCTTAAAGTTTCCTCCTTCTTCTTTTTCTCTACTCCCTTCTTACCTTTCGTCTTCTTACCATCTTCAATTTTCATCTCCTCCCCACTTTCCTTTTCAAGTATCACCTCTTTTTGGACTGAAGTGGGATCTTTCAATACTTGCATGCTTTTCAATGTCACAACATTTACCGTTTCTTTGGGATTCTTTTCAGTATCAGCTGGCAGAGTACCTGGGATTCTTTCAGACAATATATTTGCAATTTGTCGCACTTGTCTCTCCAAGTTATGCAAATCTATTCAGAGTTCTTTAATAGTTTCACAGAGCATGTAATCTCTCATCTGTTTTGATATTGAACGACTTCATCAAATCATCTAACCCAGTCTAAATTGGCTGTTGAGACTGAAACTATGGCCTCTCCTGAGATCTAGAGTTATTTTGTTGCCATGCATTTGTTGTACCCCCAGGTGAACTCCATGAAAAATCGAGGTGCTTCTGACCCATTGCATTGAAGTTATAATTACCCACAACATTTACTTCCTGCATGGTAGCTTGGCACTCATGAGTAGGGTATCCTATTCGACATATATCACAGACTGCATGATGCTCGTTATGTATCGAGGCTAAGGTCAGATTCCTTATTTATTTGTACATGGCATCAAGTTGTACTTGCACATATATGTTAGTATCAACCTGGTGAACACTAGTTGATCTTCTTCTTTCAGCAAACTCCGAGGGCCACTGATTTGCATCTTCAAATAACTCATCTAGAATTATGACTATCTCTTATGGAGTCTTTTTCATCAATGGACCTCCAACAGCATTGCTCAATGTTCTACTTGAGGTCAGTGTCAATCCATCCCAAAAGTCCTGGAGTTGCATCCATAGTTCAACTCCTCTATGTTGACACTTTCGCACAATCTCCTTAAACCTCTCCCAAGCTTCAAACATGGTTTTAGTCTCGTTCTGGCAGAAGTTATGGATTTCACTTCTAAACTTGCCCATCTTAGCTGAGGAGAAATATTTAGCAAGAAATTTTCTGGTCATCTCCTCCCATGTTTTAATTCATCCTTGGGGCAAGCTCGAAGCTAATGCTTTGCATCATCTTTGAGAGTGAAGGGGAATACCCTTAGATAAACTGCATCTTGAAACACACCATTATATTGAAAGGTGTTCATGATCTCCTCAAAGTTCATTAGATGATTGTTTGGATCTTCGTTCTGCTTTCCTCGGAACACACAATAATTTTGAAGGGTTTGAAGTAACCCTTGCTTCAACTCGAAATTATTATCTCCAAATGGGGGTGGTCTCACACTTTATAACCCTTGACCGGGATCTATGTTTCCGATTTGGTATGCACCCAAGGGCTGATTCTGTGCCATTCTCCGAGTCTGCTTTTCTTCATATCCAATTTCTGCATCTCTAATAGCTTCTTCTCCAGCATCCCTTATAGCTTTTTCTCTTCGTTGGGCTGCCTCCATCGAAGCCAAATCTACATTATCATCATCTCCGGCCACGTTTTCTTTGGTTGAGGATTTCACAACCTGCTCTATATACTCAGGGAGATTTCTTTCCTTCCTCAACTGTCATAGTTGTCTCTCTATTTCTAGCTCGAATGGTTGCACTTCTTTCCTAGACGACCGAGTCATGAACCAATCTATCCTGTAGCTACGCATAGTCAAAGAACGCCAACCGTAAAAAGAGAAAAGTAAAATAAAAAGAAATATTCCTGAATTAGCACTACAACGATGTCAAAATATTACGAGTGCAAAACACACACCTAAATATGCTCGATAAACGAATATAGTAAAATATAATATAGTATCCACAAGGATTGGAGTTAAATAGTATTTTGTAGTTTATAGATAGATTGCTATCCAAGATGATCAACAATTGAGATTTCTATAATTAAAACCAAAGTTAACTAAGAATCTAAACTTTTGGCTAATGACAATCGACGCAAGTAGTGAGCAAAGAAGGTTATCAATTGGGAGAAGATAAGGTTTATAGGATAAGTGCAAGACAAATGTTGGGATTTAACTCTAGATAATTCACTTCTAATGTTAAAGTGAGTCTCTTGAATTCACTAGTTTATTAATTCAATTGTTTAGTAGAAACTCCTCTCTCGATTAAGTCTCAACCTCACAAGATAAACTAATTTAAGATCAGTGAAGATATGCACGAGATAGTAGTGGATTGGTCTTTAGGAGAACCTCTATCGATTATCCTCCTAACTAGGTTTAATCAACAATT
>AWOL01S0008946.1:9918-25356 GCA_000715115.1 Nicotiana otophora
AGGGGGGACTCCCCGTAGAATTTGTATTGGTTTTGATACATGAGCGCCGTGTACGTGAGGTGACGAGAACGTACACGAGTAAATGGTGTAAAAACCCGGTTTTTCTACTAAGTAATAACCTGATTTCCTTCTAATTTGAGTTCTATCAGCATGTGTAGTATCCGGCTACACTAGAATATCATACCTACTTACCTTAACTGTTTACTTGAACTACGTGCATCATGTTTAGTGAATTTACATGTCTTTCCTTAACTGGTACTTAGGTTGAACTATAGAATTTCGTGTCGTAACTATTGAATTCTATTGTTTGGCTGCATATTTACTTTGAGACTACGGAACGGTATTCCGGGAGATCCCCATGTCTTGCATATTTACTTTGGGACTACGGAACGGTATTCCAAGAGATCCTTTTGTACTGCATATTTTCTTTGGGACTACGAAACGGTATTCAAGGAGATCCTTTTGTACTGCATATTTACTTTGGGACTACGGAACGGTATTCCGGGAGATCCCCCTGTTCTGCACATTTACGTTTGGGACTACGAGATGGTATCTCAGGAGATCCCCTGTTGTATTTCTATGTACCGAGCTGTTACCTTCTATGAATTCTTCCTTGTTAAATTTCAGTCTTTATTTTACTACGATATTTCATTCTTGCCTTTATTTATTATTATTTATACCAGCAGGGTCCTGGCCTGACCTCGTCACTACTCGACCGAGGTTAGGCTTGGCACTTATTAGGTACTGATTGTGGTGTACTCATGCTACTCTTTTGCACATATTTTCGTGTGCAGATCCAGGTGCTCCTTATCAGCCGCACTATCAGTGAGCCGGGACAGCTTCAGAGACTTCAAGTTATATCTACCGCGTCCGCAGACCTCGGAGTCCCCTTCTACTCTTTTCCATGTCCATTATCTTATGTATTTTTTCTTTAGTTAGACTCTGATGTATAGAGACACTAGATTTTCCTTCTGGAGTTTGTGATTCACGATGTTCAGGGTTTTGAGATTTTCTGTATATTTTTGAATAGTTAGTTATTGTACATGCCAAGCGGCATGGTACCCAGTTATGTTGCTATTGTTACAATTAGTTGTTAAATTTATGTTTTCATTTCATTGTTCTGCAAATGTTAGGATTACCTAGTCGTATGGACTAGGTGCCGTCAGGACATCATACGGAGGGGAAATTGGATCGTGACAACTTGGTATCAGAGCTCTAGGTTCATAGGTGTCGTGAGTCACAAACGGGTTATTAGAGTCTCGCGGATTGGTATGAAGACGTCTGTACTTATCTTCGGGAGGCTATGGAACTATTAGGAACAATCATACTTCTTTTGATTCCTTGTAGTGCGAGTTATTGACATCAAATTCTAAACTTCTGTATTCTATTTTCTCACAGATGGTGAGGACACGTACATGCGGATCTGATGACCAGGCACCCACGTCCCCTGCTAGAGACGCGAGAGGCTGGGGCCGGGGTAGAGGCCGAGGACGTCCATGTGGTGCGGCCAGAGCACCTGCACGAGCTGCTACAGAGGAACTCCCTATAGCTCGAGCTGGAGGGCAGACACCCGAGGTACCTATTTATGCACCAGCTCTCCAGGAGACTCTAGCCCAGTTTCTAAGCATGTACAACACCTTAGCTCAGGTTGGATTGATTCCACTTGCTCCTGCCATATCTCAGGTTGGGGTAGGAGCAGAGACTCCCATCGCCGGTACTTCATAGCAGTGGGTCCAGGTAGACCAGGTTCCGGAGATTATACCAATACAGCCGGTAGCTCCAGCTCAGCCCGAGGTTAGGGCAACAACTTCTGAGGTGGAGCAACTTAGACTTGAGAGGTACAATAAGTACCACCCACCTACCTTCAGCGGATTGGCTACAGATGATGCTCAGGGTTTTCTTGAGGAGTGTCATCGTATTCTTTGTACTATGGGCGTAGCGGAGATGAGCGGGGTTTCTTTTACTGCATTCCAGCTTAGAGGAGCAGCCTATCAGTGGTGGCATGCTTATGAGTTGAGTAGTCTGGCTGAGGCAGCTTCACTTACATTGACTCAGTTCTCGGACATGTTTTTGAGAGAGTATGTCCCTTAGAGCCTCAGGGACTCATGGCATGTGGAGTTTGAGCAGCTGCATCAGGGATCTACGACTGTGTTAGAGTATACAGTTCGCTTCAGTGATTTTGCCCGACATGCACCAGCCTTGGTTGCCACAGTTCGAGAGAGGGTTCGACGGTTTATTGAGGGACTCCACCCCAGTATCCATAGTAGTATGGCCACAGAGTTGGAGATTGATATTTCTTATCAATAAGTTATGAGTATTGCTAGGACATTGGAGGGCATGCTTGCCCGGGATAGAGAGGAAAGGGAGGCCAAGAGGTCTTGGGAGAGTGGTTCTTATTCTGGTACTCGTGCCCCAACAACTCACCATTGTAAGGGTTATGTGATTCGCCTCATTCATTCAGCTCTTCCAGCCGCCAGCGGTGTTCCAGCTCCTTCTTGGCCCCAGGAGCCTTATTATGCACAGCTAGTATCTAGTGTGCCTCCTACACGGGGTGTTCCCAATGGCCAGTCCAACAGACCTGGCCCGAGCCAGTCATAACAGCCACGCCCTCCCAAAGCTTGTTTTCAGTGTGGTGACACTCGCCATATGGTGAGGGATTGCCCAAGGTTTAGGAGAGGTGCACCTCCACAGACTTCTAAGCCGCAGCGTGCTCCACCGGGTCCTCATGCTATGATTACCGCACCAGCTACCACCCCACCTGCTCAGCCAGCCCGATGTGGAGGTCGGGGAGGTAGAGGTCACCCTAGAGGGGGAGGTCATGACAGATATTATGCCCTTCCTGCTCGTACAGAGGCAGTCGCTTCTGATTCTGTCATTACATGTATTGTCCCGGTCTGTCATAGAGATTTGTCAGTATTATTTGACCCAGGCTCTACATATTCTTATGTGTCCTCTTATTTTGCCCCGTATTTGGGCGTATCTCGGGATTCCTTGAGTTCCCCTATTTATGTGTCTACTCATGTGGGAGATTCTCTTGTTGTAGACCACGTGTATCGCTCGTGTTTGATTTCTCTTAGTGGTTTTGAGACCAGAGCCGATTTATTATTGCTTAGTATGGTGGACGTTGATATTATTTTGGGCATGGACTGGTTATCACCCCATCATGCTATTCTTGATTGTCACGCTAAGACCGTGACGCTGGCTATGCCAGGTTTACCGTGATTAAAGTGGAGAGGTACCTTAAAGTATACTCCCAGCAGAGTTATTTCATTTCTTAAAGCTCAACGAATGATTGAGAAGGGGTGTGTCGCATATCTAGCTTATGTGAGAGATGTCAGTATTGATACCCCTACAGTTGAGTCAGTTCCAGTAGTGAGGGACTTCCAGATGTGTTCCTAACTGATCTTCCGAGCATGCCGCCTGACAGAGATATTGATTTCGGCATTGATTTGCTGCCGGGCACTCAGCCCATCTCTATTCCTCCATACTGTATAGCTCCTCCTGAGTTAAAAGAGTTGAAGGAGCAGTTACAAGAGTTTCTTGATAAGGGCTTCATTCGGCCCAGTATGTCACCTTGGGGTGCTCCTGTCTTATTTGTGAAGAAGAAGGATGGTTCTATGCTGATCTGTATTGATTACCGCCAGTTGAACAAAGTCACGGTGAAGAACAGGTATCCATTGCCTCGTATTTATGACTTATTTAATCAGTTACAGGGTGCCAGAGTGTTTTTCCAAGATTGACTTACGTTCAGGCTATCATCAGTTGAAGATTCGGGAGCCAGACATCCTGAAGATTACTTTCAGGACTCGGTATGGTCACTACGAGTTCCTTGTGATATCTTTTGGGCTGACCAATGCCCCAATAGCTTTTATGCACTTGATGCACAGTGTGTTCCGGCCTTATCTCGACTCATTCATCATTGTGTTTATTGACGACATTCTGGTATACTTCCAGAGTCGGGAGGATCATGAGCAGCATCTGAGGACTGTGCTTCAGACCTTGAGAGAAAAGAAGTTATATGCAAAACATTTTAAGTGTGAGTTTTGGCTAGACTCAGTGGCATTTTTGGGTCATGTAGTATCGAGTGATGGGATCAAGGTGGATCCGAAGAAGGTGGAAGCAGTGTAGAGTTAGCCTAGACCGTCATTGACTACGGAGATCTGTAGTTTTCTTGGTTTGGCGGGGTATTACCGTCGCTTTGTAGAAGGATTCTCATCTATTGCAGCACATATGACCAGGATGACCTAGAAAGGTGCTCCGTTCAGTTGGACAGAGAAATGTGAGGAGAGCTTTCAGAAGCTCAAGACAGCTTTGACTACAACCCCAATATTGGTATTGCCTACAAGTTTGGGGTATTATAATGTATATTGTGATGCATCGCAGATTGGTCTCGGCGCGGTGTTGATACAGGACGGTAGGGTGATTGCCTACGCGTCCAGACAACTGAAGGTGCATGAAAAGAACTATCCTGTCCACGACCTTGAGTTAGCAGCTATATTTCATGCTTTGAAGATTTGGCAGCATTATTTGTACGGTGTTCCTTGTGAGATTTACACTGATCCTCGGAGTTTGCAACATCTGTTCAAGCAAAAAGATCTTAACTTGCGTTAGTGGAGGTGCTTGGAGCTACCTAAGGACTATGATATCACTATGTTGTATCATCCGGGGAAGGCCAATGTGGTGGCCGATACTTTGAGTCGCCAGACAGAGAGTTTGGGGAGTTTAGCATATCTACCAGTAGCAGAGAGGCCCATGGCGTTGGATGTTCAAGCCTTAGCCAACCAGTTTGTGAGATTGGATATTTTCGTGACGAGTCGAGTGTTGGCTTGTGTGGTCTCTCGGTTTTCTCTTTATGATCGCATCAAGGAGCGTCAGTATGATGACCCCCACCTGTTTGTCCTTAAGGATATAGTTCAACACGGTGATGCTAAGGAGGTCACTATTGGGGATGATGGCATATTGAGGATGCAGGGCAGGCTTTGTGTGCCTAATGTTGATGGTTTACGTGAGTTGATTCTTCAGGAGGCTCATAGCTCGCGGTACTCTATTCATCCGGGTGCCGCGAAGATGTATCAGGACTTGAGGTAGGACTACTGGTAGAGGAGAATGAAGAAGAACATAGTGAAGTATGGGGCTCGGTGCCTAAATTGCCAGCAGGTGAAGTATGAGCATCAGTGACCAGGTGGGTTGCTTCAGAAGTTGGAGATTCCAGAATGGAAATAGGAGCGGATCACTATGGATTTCGTTGTTGGACTCCCACGGACTCAACGAAGGTTTGATGTAGTTTGGGTAATTGTGGATAGGCTGACCAAGTCGGCTCATTTTATTCCTGTGATGACTACCTATTCTTCTGAGTAGCTAGCTCGAATCGACATCCGTGAGATCGTCAGGCTTCATGGCATACCAGTATCTATTATCTCTGACCGGGAGAGCTGTACAAAATGAGTTTGGTACTCGGGTTAAGTTGATCACAGCATTTCACCCTCAGATAGACGGGAAATCCGAGCGCAATATTCAGATATTAGAGGATATGCTCCGTGCGTGTGTGATAGATTTTGGGGGTGCTTGGGACCAGTTCTTACCACTTGTGGAGTTTGCTTACAATAATAGTTATCAGCCTAGCATTCGCATGGCACCGTATGAGGCTCTGTATGGTAGGTGGTGTCGATCTCCAGTGGGATGGTTTGAGCCAGGCGAGGCTAGATTATTGGGTACAGACTTGGTTCAGGATGCCTTGGAGAAGGTTAAGGTGATTCAGGATCGACTACGCACAACCTAGTCCAGACAGAAGAGCTATGCGGACCGGAAGGTTCACGATTTTGCATTCATGGTTAGAGAGCGGGTCTTGCTCTGAATTTCGCCCATGAAGGGCGTTATGAGGTTCGTAAAGAAGGGGAAGCTGAGCCCAAGGTTCATTGGTCCTTTTGAAGTGTTGTGGTGTATTGGGGAAGTTGCTTATGAGCTTGCCTTACCTCCCAGCCTAGCAGGAGTTCATCCAGTATTTCATGTTTCGATGCTCCGAAAGTATCACGACAATCCATTTCATGTGTTGGATTTCAGCTCAGTCCAACTGGACAAGGATCTATCTTATGTTGAGGAGCTAGTGGCTATTTTAGACAGGCAGGTCAGAAAGCTAAGGTCAAAGAACATTGCTTCCATGAAGATTCAGTGGAGGGGACAGCCGGTCGAGGAGGCGACTTGGGAGACCAAGCAGGATATGCGCAACCGTTATCTTCATCTTTTCACTACTTCAGATATATCTCTATACTCGTTCGAGGACGAACGATTATTTTAATAGGGGGCAGATGTAACGACCCGGCCGATCTTTTTGAGAGTAATATCCCCGATCCCCTATTTACTGCTTCTCCCATATCTATTTATGCTATTGTGATTTGCCGGGAGGTTTTATTTTGGTTTTTGGAGTGTTTTGGGATACTTAGTTCCTAAATGGAGGTTTAAGCCTTAGAATTTAGACCGTAGTCAGAACTGTATGAAGACGACCATGGAATGGAGTTCCGTCAGTTCCGTTAGCTCCGTTAGGTGGTTTTGGGCTTAGGGGCATGTCCGGATTGTGTTTTAGAGGTTCGTAGCTTATTTAGCCTTGAAATGGCGAAAGTCGAATTTTTGGAGATTTGGACCGGTAGTGAAGATTTTGATATCGGGGTCGGATTCTGATTTCGAAAGTTGGACTAGGTCCGTAATATTGAATATGATTTGTGCGCAAAATTTGGGGTCAATCGGACATGATTTGATAGGTTTCGACATCGGTTGTGGAAATTTAAAGTTTTAAGTTCGTTAAGTTTGAATTGGAGGGCGATTCATGATTTTAGCATTGTTTGATGTGGTTTGATGGCTCGACTAAGTTCGTATGGTATTTTAGGATTGGTTGGTATGTTTGGGTAAGGTTTTGGGGGCCTCGGGTGAGTTTCGGATGCCCAACCGATCGATTTTTGGACTTAGGAGGTTGCTGAAGTTTTCTAGTGTCCGAGTTCTGGTTTCCTTATATGCGATCTCATGGAGTGATTCGCGATCGCGTAGGCTTAGGTGGGAAAAGGAAGTTTTGTTCATCGCGTTCGCATGCAGAAGAATGCAAATGCGTAGTGGTGTGAAGTGGTGCTTCGCGAACGCGTGGCCAAGGTCGCATTCGCGTAGAGTTAAGGAGGCTAAAGCTGGGCCACACGCTTTGCTCATCGCGAACATATGAGGACTTTCGCGATCACGTGAGTCTGAGAGCCAGAGCATCGCGTTCGCGTGGTGGTTTACGCAATCGCAAGGCTATTTCCGCGATCGCGATTAAGGAATTACTGGGCAACATTAAAGTTTTCAAAAAACAAAACGGGGGTTTGCCATTTTATCAAAAACTTGTGTTGGGAGCTCGGATTTGGACGAGATTTTGAGGGATTTTCAGAGATATCGATTGGGTAACGATTCTTAACTCCTTTATGGTTATATTCCACTAATCCATCATTAATTTCCTCTTTAATTTTGGATTTTGGGATTGAAATTGAAAAAAAATTGAAAAAACTTCTTCAACAAAGATTTCAAGTTTTGGAAGGGGATTTCTGGTCGAATTTGAGTAATTTTTATATGGTTAGACTCGTGAGTGAATGGGTGTTCATATTTTGTGACTTTTACCCCATTCTTAGACGTGGGCCCGGATCGACTTTTTAGGATGAATTTCAGAATTTTTATTAAAATCTTGATTTCATTAATTAGATTAGACTATATAGTTGTATTATGATATGTAATTGTTTTGGCTAGATTTGGGACATCCGGAGTCGGATATTCGTGGAAAAGGCATTCTTACTTATTGGTTGAGCTTGGTTCGAGGTAAGTGACTTGCCTAGCCTTGTGGGGGGGAACTCCCCATAGAATTTGTATTATTTTTGATACATAAGCGCCATGTACGTGAGGTGACGAGTACGTACACGGGCAAATGGTGTAAAAACCTAATTTTTTTACTAAGTAATAACCTGATTTCCTTCTGATTTGAGTTCCATCAGCATGTGTAGTATCCGGCTAGACTAGAATAGCATGCCTACTTGCCTTAATTATTTACTTGAACTACGTGCAACATATTTAGTGAATTTACCTATCTTTTCTTAACTGGTACTTAGGTTGAACTATAGAATTTCGTGCCGTAACTATTGAATTCTATTGTTTGGCTGCATATTTACTTTGAGACTACGGAATGGTATTCCGGGAGATCCCCCTGTATTTCATATTTACTTTGGGACTACGGAACGGTATTTCGGAAGATCCCCCTGTTATGCACATTTACGTTTGGGACTACGAGACGGTATCTCGAGAGATCCCCTGTTGTATTTCTGTGTACCGAGCTGTTACCTTCTATGAATGCTTCCTTGTTAAATTTCAGTCTTTATTTTACTGCGATATTTCATTCTTGCCTTGCTTTATTATTATTTATACCAATAGGGTCCTGACCTGACCTCGTCACTACTCGATCGAGGT
Organism: Nicotiana otophora; assembly: GCA_000715115.1. Lineage (NCBI taxonomy): Eukaryota > Viridiplantae > Streptophyta > Magnoliopsida > Solanales > Solanaceae > Nicotiana > Nicotiana otophora. Next base: position 18,391 of record AWOL01S0008946.1, read on the forward strand.
TAGGCTTGGCTCTTACTAGGTAACGATTGTGGTGTACTCACGCTACTCTTCTGCACATGTTTTCATGTGTAGATCCAGATGCTCCTTATCAGCCGCACTATCAGTGAGCCGGGACAACTTTGGAGATTTCAAAGTATATCTGTCGCGTCCGCAGACCTCAGAGTCCCCTTCTACTCTTTCTCATGTCCATTATATTCTGTATTTTTTTTTTGTTGGACTCTGATGTATAGAGACACTAGATTTTTCTTATGGAGTTTGTGATTCACGATGTTCCGGGTTTTGAAAGTTTTTGTGTATTTTTGAATAGTTAGTTATTGTACATGTCAAGCGGCATGGTACCTAGTTATGTTGCTATTGCTATAGTTAGTTGTTAAATTTATGTATTAATTTCAATAATACGCAAATATTAGGCTTACCTAGTCGTAGAGACTAGGTGCCGTCATGACATCATACGGAGGGGAAATTGGGCCGTGACAAGCATATTCCAAATGGCCCGTGGCTCGTCCGAAGTTCATCCGAGCCACTCGGGACCTCGTTTGAATATTTCAACAAGTCACGTAATATAATATGGACTTACTCGGGGTCTCAAATCACATCAAGTTACATCGAAATTACAATTCACACCTCGATTCGGGCTTAGGAATTTCAAACTTTTCTATTTACAAAATTCGTGCCGAAACATATTAAACGAATCCCGAATGACTTCAAATTTGGCGCACAAGTCATAAATGACATAAGGAGCTATTCAAATTTTCAGAATCGGGTTCCGACCCCGATATCAATAAAGTTAAATACGCGGTCAAACTTTGGAATCTATAAGCTTTCAAACTTCGAATTTTTAACAAATGGCGATAACTCAAGTTACAGACCTCCAAATTAAATTTCAGGCATATGCCCAAGTCCCAAATTACGATACGGACCTACCGGAACTGTCAAAATACTAATCCGGGTCCATTTGCTCAAAAGGTTGACCGAAGTCAACTCAAATGAGTTTTGAAGTACTATTTCATATTTTAATCAATTTTTCACATAAATATTTTTCCGAAAAAATTTACGGACTGCGCATACAAGTTGAGGAAAGCTGAATGGTGCTATTTGAGATCTCAGAACCCAGAAATAAATATTAAATTTAAAAATGACCTTTCGGATCATCACAGTTCTAAATCGCAATATTACTGAATGCTGATTGTCTTGGGTTATTGCTGATTGTCTACCTCGTAACCTTTTGATATAGAAAAGGCGCAAGCAGTTTATGAGATAAAAAGCCGCAACAGAATCCGATGTATTAATCGCAGTTAATACCATTTATAGATTGCAATTAAAAAATGCGACTTACAAGTGGTAATTAGCTAATGCAATTTATAATCATAATGTACGTGCATTGCACATGTACATTTCGTCACATAATATAAAACGTATACAAGAACAATATATTGTTGGAAAATATCAATTGATATTGAACTAAATATAATATTTGTTTAACTTATGAAAATGAATGTTATTACATGAAACAATTGTTAAATTTAATATCTTCTAAACATGTAAATATGATGAATTTAATTAGCTGAATTAGTTATATAGTATTTGTAGTTAGTGATATCTTATTATAAAAGATACAAATATGTTATGTTGTTATACCTCACCTAACATCTCTTTATTGAATCGTATTTTATGTTGGGTTTTAACATGTGTAATTTGTTCTACGCAACTTAGGCATTCTTATAAAAGTTCATCAAAATAATAGTTTACACGTTAACCAGACCTTTTCTTGTCTATTTTTTGTTTGCATATATTCATATTAGTTTAAGTTTAATTTCTTTTTGACACGTTCAAGAGTTCTAATGACGACTTCGAAATTTCAAGAGTTCACATTGCTAAGGATCATTTTTCAAAATAGGAAGGAAAAAAATAAATTTATAGTTATTTCAAATTCTTACACATATTAGTTTATCTAAAGTTTAAAATATTAATTGTATTGCAATTTTATATAATATTGTTGTAGCTTAATTTATTTTTTGAATTTATATTGCCATATTAGTTGAAACTTTTAGAAATTTATACTTGAAATTAGATCAAAACTCTTAAAAGGCTAAAAGAAAAATCAAACGCGCATCACTGATGTATCATGATTATTGGTAATATTTAGAGAGAAAGATATTAATAATCATACACCTCAAAGACTAAGAATAAAAATATATTAACTGCCACGTATTAAACTCCAAAAGCACTTTTAAAGTTCATACTATAAAAGTTGGTCAAATAAGGATTACAAATTATATAAAATAAAATTTTAGTTGAATTTAGAGTCATAAATATTAGGACCTTCTATATAGTTTAAATAAAGAAGATTAATTAATAAGCAAAAAATTTAATTCATTTTGAAGTCCTAAATATTGTAGAAATAATTGAATGACTATTTTGTCTAGCGTGAAACCTATTTATAAAGGGCAAAAAAGATGAACAACATTCCATTAAGAGGTTTCGTACTTTTAATATAGTATAGATAGATATATATTAGAAAATTAGAGAACTTTTAGTAGTTATTTTCTAGATTATTTTGACCGTTGATCTTACCTGATTGCAGCCAGCGTAAAGGAGCTTTTTTTCTTTTTGGAGTTATACTGATTATTTCAATACTTCTCCTTCTTTAATAACTCCGCAATTTTATTTTATTTTCCAAATTGCTAGTCTTGAGTTATTGTTAATTGTCTACCTCGTAACTTTTTGATATAGAAAAGGCGCAAGCAGTGAACGAGACGAAAAGTCATCCCAGAAATGCGATGTATAATTCATAATTACCGAATGCTAAATGTTATTTATAAATCACAATTGACAAATACGACTTATATATCAATAATACGGAACACGGTTAGTTACTCCAATTTTTATTTTGATAAGATCAGAAAACAGAGAAATTTTTTAGTTTTTTTTCTAGATTATTTTGACGGTTGATCTTACCTGATTGGTGAAAGTTTATATTTGGTGCATGCAGCTAGCGTTAAAGGAGTTTGTTTTGGACTTATACTGATTATTTCAATATTTCTCCTTCTTTAGCAACTCTGTAACTTCTTTTTTTTCAAACTGCTAGTCTTGGGTTATTGCTGATTGTCTACCTCGTAATTTTTTTATATAGAAAAGGTGCAAGCAGTGAATGAGATGAAAAGTCGCAACAGAAATGCGATGTATAAATCGCAGTTACGAATACAACAACAACGATCCAGTAAAATTTTATTAGTGAAGTTCGGGGAAGGTAGTGTATACGCAGACCTTGCCCCTATCCCTAGGGGATAGAGAGGTTGTATCCGAAAGACCCTCGACTCAAGAAGACGAAAATAGGCAATATATCAGTACCATAAATAGAAATCATAAATCAAAGAACAGCATCACCAGAACCAGAAAATAGATGAAAAACAAAACAATAACCAGTAGATAAAGCCTGGCACTAAGAGGAACGAAAGAGTAGTGTGAACTCAACATTAACCACTGACAGTCTAAGACCAAGTCCTAACAGACTAGCCTCACTCTGGAGCGCTGTAAAGATATGTCCAACTACCTCCTAACCTACAACCTTAATGATCGACCTCCACAACTTCCTGTCTAGGGCCATGTCCTCGGTAATCTGAAGCCACGCCATGTCCTGCCTGATCACTTCTCCCCAATACTTCTTAGGCCGCTCTCTACCTCTCCTCGTGCCCACCAAAACCAGCCGCTCACACCTCCTTACCGGCGCATCTGGGCTTCTCCTCTGAACGTGCCCGAATTATCCGAGCCTTGCTTCCCGCAATTTGTCATCTACGGGGCCACGCCCACCTTCTCCCGAATATCTTCATTCTTAATCTTATCCATCTTAGTGTACCCGCACATCCACCTCAACATCCTCATTTCAGCTACTTTCATCTTCTGGATATGTGAGTTCTTAACTGGCGAACACTTAGCCCCATATAACATAGTCGGTCTAACCACCGCTCTATAAAATTTACCTTTGAGAATTGGTGGCACTTTTTTCTCACACAGGACTCCAGACGCTAACCTCCACTCCATCCACCCAGCCCCTATACGGTGTGTGACATCCTCGTCTATCTCTCCACCCCCTATATAACCGACCCAAGGTACTTGAAACTGCCCCTCTTGGGGATGAATTGTGAATCAAGCCTCATGTAATGACCCGGCCAGTCGTTTTGAGAGTTGTAGACCCGTTTTCCCATTTACTGCTCATTCTCTACTTTATAGCTGTTATGTAACTTGACGGGGTAGTCAGTTCGGGTCCGGTGAGGTTTCTGAATGAATTGAGATACTTAGTCTCAAGGATGAAAACTTATGTTGAACATTGTTGACTGGATGTTGACTTATGTGTAAACGACCCCGTAATTGAGTTTTGATGATTCCAATAGCTCCGTGTGGTGATTTTGGATTTAGGAGCGTGTCCTAAAATATTTTTGGAAGTTCGTAGTTAAATTAGGCTTGAAATGGCTAAAATAGAAATTTAAGTTTGGAAGTTTGATCGGGGAATTGACTTTTTGATATCGGGATCGGAATCCAGGTTTGAAATTTTTTATAGGTTCGTTATGTCATTTAAGACTTGTACACAAAATTTGAGATCAATCGGACTTGATTTGATAGGTTTCAGCATCGAATGTAGAAGTTGGAATTTCTAAGTTTCATTAAGCTTGAATTGGAGCATGATTCGTAGTTTTAGCATTGTTTGATGTGATTTGAGATTTCGATTAAGTTCGTATGACGTTTTAGGACTTGTTGATACATTCAGACGGGGTCCCGAGTGGCTCAGGTATGTTTCGGGGTGAGTTTTGAGCGAGTCTGGGTATTTTGGTACTCTGATGATGTTTTGAGACCGTTGAAGTGCGGAGGGCACTTTTGGAGTGAGGATGTGTGGCCACAAACTCCCAAAGTGCGGAGGCAGTGGTAATTGTGCGGACCGCAGTTGAAATTGTGCGGTCCGCAGAATTTCTCTCGGGGCCGCAGAAAGGAGATTTTCAGGTTCGATGGTTCGACTTCGGAAGCTTATATCTTTTAATCTACAAAATATTTGGAGATGATTCAAAAACAAAAATTGTAGCCCTTTAAGTCTAGTTTTCAGAAAGGTATACCATTAATCATTTAGACATTTGTAAAAAACGTTATGGTTAATTTACTAAAGCCTGGTAGTGCAGCCGTACAATTTTGACCGCGGCCGTGGAACTTGGATTGTGTGGACTGTAATAAAAATGTGCGGTCAGCACAATGGGAGGTCAGATTTTTGTACTTTATAAACAGAGGGTTTTGAGTTTTTGTCATTTTTGGACATTTCCAACACGGTTGTGGGACGATTTTCAGAGAGAATTCACGGGAAAACTTGAGGTAAGTCGCGTGTGATCATTGTTAGTCAATAATATAGGATTATTATTAAGTATTTCAATTAGATTACATGTTTTTGAGGTGAAATTAGAGGATTTGGGCCTAGGGATTTCAAAATAAGAATTTGAGATTTGGAGGTCGAGTTGATGTCGGAAGTTGGTGAAACTAGTATGGTTGGACTCGTAATTGAATGGGTTATTAGATTTTGTAAGTTTCGTTGGATTCTGAGACGTGTGCCCTACAGGCAATTTTTAAAATAAATTTTGGATTTTTGTTGAAAAATCTGTATTTTCCTATGAAATTAATTCCTATAATTTGTATTGATTGAATAGAATTAATTACGACTAGATTCGAGCCGATCGGAGTCGGAAAATCGAGGGAAAGACATACTACTTGGCTGATTGAGCGAGATTCGAGGTAAGTAGCTTGTCTAATCCTGTGTGGGAGAAATTTCCTTAGGATTTGATACTGTTGTAACATTTTGTGATGTGTGAGAGTCGTGTACGCGAGGTGGCGAGTGCGTACACGAGCTAAATTTGGACATATCGGTTCTTACTGAGTAGTCTTCTTTTAAATTCTTTAATTGAGTTGCTTTAGTATATGTAGTGATCATGTTTAGCCTAGTATCACATGTTTACGTGCCTTAACTCTTACGTGCAATAAGTGCAACATGCTTAGCTGAATTACCTGTATCCTTGATTTGATTTAAATCTTTAACTGTAAGATTTCTTGCTGAAAATTTGTTGTTACTCCGACTTCCTGCTGCATATTTACTTTATGGACTACGAGGCGGTTCCTCGGGAGATCCCCTGTACTGCATATTTACTTTTGAGACTACGAGGCGGTTCCTCGGGAGATTTTTATGCACTTTATATTTACTTTTGGGACTACGAGGTGGTTTTTCGGGAGATCCCCCTATACTGTATATTTACTTTTGGGTCTACAAGGTGGTTTCTCGGGAGATCCCCTATACTACAGATTTAATTTTGGTACTACGAGGCGGTGCCTCGGGAGCACCCATGTTGTTTACCTCTAATTGTTGTGTTGTTATCTTTCTGTAAAATTCGTTTATTTCTCAGCCACTTCATTACCCTATTATAAGTTTCTGCCTTATTTATTATTATTTCCAGTACGGCCTGACTTGACCTCGTCACTACTCTACCGAGGTTAGGCTTGACACTTATTGGGTATCGCTGTGGTGTACTCATACTACGCTTCTGCACATCTTTTTGTGCAGATCCAGGTACTTCCTATCAGAGAAGGTATCAGTGAACTAGCTGTACACGGAGACTTCAAGGTACATCTGCCAGCGTCCGCAGATCTCGGAGTCCCCCTCTATCTTTATTATGTTGTCTTCCTGATTTCTCTTTAGACTTTGATGTATTGAGACTTCAGAATAAATTCTTAGAAGCTTGTGACTTATTTTTACCAGGTTTTGGGAGTTGAAATTATTGGATTGCAGTTTTATATTTATTTCATATGTTGAGAATTTGGCTTCAGTTTTATTTTATGTATTTCCGCAAAAATTGTTAGGCTTACCTAGTCTTAGAGACTAGGTGCCATCACGACATCCTACGGAGGGTGAATTCGGGGTCGTGATAAGTTGGTATCAGA
>AWOL01S0008946.1:29096-69622 GCA_000715115.1 Nicotiana otophora
CCCCCCCCCACTTTCAGCGGTTTAGCTTCAGAGGATGCTCAGGGTTTTCTTGAGGAATGTCACTGTATCCTACGTACTATGGGTATTGTGGATTCTAATGGGGTTTCTTTCACAGCATTCCAGCTTAGAGGTCCGGCCTACCAGTGGTGTCAGGCATACGAGTTGGATAGTCCGGCTGAGGTAGCTTCACTCACTTGGACTCAGTTTTAAGATATGTTCTTGAGAGAATATATTCCTCAGAGTCTTATAGATGCATGGCACGTAGAGTTTGAGCTGTTGCGCTAGGGTTCTATGATCGTGTCAGAGTATGCGGTCCGATTCAGTGATTTGGCTAGGCATGTACCAGCCTTGGTTGCTACTGTTCGAGAGCAGGTTCGTCGATTTATTGAGGGGCTCCACCCTAGTATCAAATTCAGTATGGCCCGAGAGCTGGAGATGGACATCGCATACCAGCGGGTGGTGTTAATTGCTAGGAGATTGGAGGGTACGCGGATCCAGGAGAGAGAAGAGAGAGTAGCTAAGAGACCTCAAGAATTTGGCACGTATTACAGTTCTTGTGCCCCAGCTACAACTCATCAGGGCAGGGGTTATGGGAGTCGCGCTGTTCATTCAGCACTTCCAGCCACTAGCGGTACTTCGGCCACTCCCAGGCCTCAAGGTCCCTAATATGCACCGCCAGTGTCTAATATACCTCCTTTACGGGGTGCTTCCAGCGGTCAGTCCAGTCGATCAGGCCCGAGCCAGTCACAATAGCCACATCCTTCGAGAGCTTGTTTTGAGTGTGGTGACACTCATCATATGGTGAGGGATTGTCCCAAACTTAGGAGGGGTGCGCCTCCACAGATCTCTCAGGCCCCACCTATTCCACAAGGCCCTCAGGCTTCTCAGGCCATGATTAATGCACCAGTTGCCACTCCACCAGCACATCCAACTAGAGGTAGAGGTCGTACATGTAGAGGTCGCCCTAGAGGGGGATGCCAGGCCAAATATTATGCCCTTCCTGCTAAAACGGAGGTAGTTGCATCCGATTCGGTATCACATGTATTGTTACGGTCTGTCATAGAGACACATCAGTTTTATTTGATCCAGGATCCACTTATTCTTATGTGTCATCTTATTTTGCCCCGTATTTGGGCGTATCTAGTGATTCTTTGAGTTCTTCTGTTTATGTATCTACACCCGTGAGTGATTCTATTATTGTTGACCGCGTGTATTAGTCATGTTTGATTGTTATCAGTGGTTTTGAGACCAGAGCTGATTTATTATTGCTTAGTATGGTGGATTTCGATATTATGTTGGGTATGGACTGGTTGTCGCCCTATCACGCTATCCTTGATTGTTTCGCCAAGAAGGTGACGTTAGCTATACCAGGTCGACCGCGGCTAGAGTGGAGAGGTACCTTAGATTATGTTCCTAGCACGATTGTTCATTTCTTAACGCTCAACGAATCGTTGAGAAGGGGTGTGATGTGTATCTGGCCTATGTAAGATATATTAGTGTTGATACTCCTACCGTGGAGTCAGTTCCGGTAGTAAGGGATTTTCCTAATGTATTTCCAGCGGATCTTCCGGGTATGCCACTCGAAAGGGATATTGACTTTGGCATTGGTTTGTTACCGGGCACTCAATCCATTTCTATTCCACCATATCGTACGACCCCAGCAGAATTGAAAGAATTAAAAGAGCAGTTACAGGAACTGCTTGATAAGGGTTTTGTTCGGCCCAGTGTATCGCTTTGGGGTGCTCTTATCTTATTTGTGAAGAAGAAAGATGGTTCTATGCGGATGTGTATTGATAACCGCCAATTAAACAAGGTTACAGTAAAGAACATGTACCTATTGCCATGAATTGATGACCTATTTGATCAGCTTCAGGGTGCTAGAGTGTTCTCTAAAATTGAGTTGCGTTCAGGCTATCATCAGTTGAAGATTCAGGAGCCAGATATCCCGAATAATACTTTCAGGAATCGGTATGGTCATTAGGAGTTCCTTGTAATGTCATTAGGGCTGACCAACGCCCCGACATCATTTATGCATTTGATGAATAATGTATTTTAGTCCTATCTTGACTCCTTCGTCATTGTGTTTATTGACGACATTCTGGTGTATTCCTGGAGTCGGGAGTATCATGAACAACACCTGAGGATTGTGCTTCAGACTTTGAGAGAAAATAAGTTATATGCAAAATTTTAAAAGTGTGAATTCTGGCTTAATTTAGTGGGATTTTTGGGTCATATAGTTTCATGCAAGGGGATCAAGGTAGATCCGAAGAAGATTGAGGCAGTGCAGAGTTGATCCAGACCGTCCTCAGCTAGGAGATCAGGAGTTTTCTTGGCTTGGCGGGGTATTATCGCCGATTTGTAGATGAGTTTTCTTCTATTGCTGCACCTATGACTAAATTGACCCAGAAGGGTGCTCCGTTCATGTGGACCGAAGAATGTGAGGAGAGCTTTCAAAAGCTCAAGACCTCTTTGACAACAACCCCAGTATTGGTGTTGCCTACAGGTTCATGATCTTATATTGTGTATTGTGATGCGTCATTTATTGGTCTCGGCGCAGTGTTGATGCAAGACGGTAGGGTGATTGCTGATGCGTCATATATTGGTCCAAGCCGAGTTTTGGCTTGTGTGGTTTCTCAGTCTTCCCTTTATGATTGTATCAAAGAACGTCAGTATGATGACCCTCATTTGCTTGTCCTTAAGGATATAGTTCAGCACGGTGATGCCAAGGAAGTCACTATTGGAGATGACGGTGTATTACGGATGCAGGGCAGGCTATGTGTGCCCAATGTAGATGGTTTGCATGAGTTGATTCTCCAGGAGGCTCACAGTTCGCGGTACTCCATTCATCCGGGTGCTGCAAAGATGTATCAGTACTTGAGACAACACTATTGGTGGAGGCGGATGAAGAAAGACATAGTGGAATATATAGCTCGGTGCCTAAATTTCCAGGAGGTAAAGTATGAGCATCAGCGACCGGATGGATTGTTTCAGAAGTTAGAGATTCCAGAATGGAAATGGGAGCGGATCACTATGGATTTCGTTGTTAGGCTCCCACGGACTCAGAGGAAGTTCGATGTAGTTTGGGTGATTATGGATAGATTGACCAAGTCAGCACATTTCATTCCAGTAGCAGTTACCTATTCTTCAGAGCGGTTAGCGAAGATTTACATTCGCGAGATTTTCCGCCTTCACGGTGTGCCCGTATCTATCATTTCCAATCGAGGTACGCAGTTCACCTCGCACTTCTAGAGGGCTGTACAGCGTGATTTAGGCACGCGGGTTGAGTTGAGTACATCAGTTCATCCACAGACAGACGGACAGTCAGAGCGCACTATTCAAATATTGGAAGATATGCTTTGCGCTTGTGTTATAGACTTTGGAGGTGCTTGGGATTAGTTCTTTCCACTTGCGGGGTTTGCTTACAACAATAGTTATTAGTCGAGCATTCAAATGGCACCGTATAAGTCCATATATGGGAGGCAGTACCGGTCTCTAGAGGGTTGGTTCGAGCTTGGCGAGGCTAGGCTATTGGGTACAGACCTGGTTCAGGATGCTTTGGAAAAGGTTAAATTGATACAGGATCGACTTCGTACAGCCCAATCTAGATAGAAGAGTTATGCTGATCGGAAGGTTCGTGATGTTGCATTCATGGTTGGTGAGCGGGTCTTGCTCCGGGTTTTGCCCATGAAGGGTGTTATGAGGTTCGGGAAGATGGGCAAGTTGAGCTCTAGGTATATTGTGCATTTTAAGATTCTTGAAAGGATTGGAGAGGTGGCTTACAGACTTGCACTACCACCTAGCCTCACTGCAGTTCATCCAGTGTTCCATGTTTCTATGCTCCAGAAGTATCACGGCGATCCATCTCATGTCTTAGACTTTAGCTTAGTCTAGTTGGACAATGATATATCTTACGTTGAGGAACCAGTGGTCATTTTGGACAGACGGGTTAGAAAGTTGAGATCGAAGAGAATTGTTTCAGTAAAAGTACAATGGAGGGGTCATCTGGTCAAGGAGGCGACTTGGGAGACCGAGCATGATATGCGTAGCTGCTATCCTCATCTTTTCACCACTCTAGGTATAATTCTAAACCCGTTCGAGGATGAACGTTTGTTTAAGAGGGGGAGGATGTAACGATTCGGCCAGTCGTTTTGAGAGTTGTAGCCCCGTTCCCCGATTTACTGCTCATTCTGTACTTTATAGTTGTTATATAACTTTTCGGGGTAGTCAGTTCGGGTCCGATGAGGTTTCGGAATGAATTGAGGCACTTAGTCTCAAGGATGAAAACTTAAGTTGAAAATTGTTGACGAATATTGACTTATGTATAAACGACCCCGAATATTGACTTATGTGTAAACGACCGCGGAATAGAGTTTTAATGGTTCCAATAGCTCCTTATGTGTCCAAAATGTTTTTTGGAAGCCCGTCGTTAAATTAGGCTTGCAATGGCTAAAATAGAAATTTAAGTTTGAAAGTTTAACCGGGGAGTTGACTTTTTGATATCGGGGTCGGAATCGAGTTCTGAAAATTTTCATAGGTCCGTTATGTCATTTATGACTTGTGTGCAAAATTTGAGGTCAATTGGACTTGATTTAATAGGTTTTGGCATCGAATGTAGAAGTTAGAATTTCTAAGTTTCATTAAGCTTGAATTAGAGTATGATTCATGGTTTTAGCATTGTTTGATGTGATTTGAGATTTTGACTAAGTTCGTATGACGTTTTAGGAATTGTTGGTACATTCAGACAGGGTCTCGAGTGGCTCCGGTGTGTTTCGGGGTGAGTTTTGAGCGAGTCTGGGCATTTTGGCACTCTGATGATGTTTTGGGACAGTTGAAGTGCGGATATGCGGCCGCAAACTCCCAAAGTGTGGAGGCAGTAGTAATTGTGCTGTCTGCAATTGAAACTGTGCGGTCCGCAGAATTTCTCTCGCGGCCGCAGAAATTAGATTTTCAGGTTCGATGGTCTGACTTCGGAAGCTTATATCTTTTAATCTACAAGGAATTTGGAGATGATTCAAAAATGAAAGTTGTAGCCCTTTGAGTCTAGTTTCTAGAAGGTTATACCATTAATTATTTAGATATTTGTACAGAAAGCTATGCTAAATTTACTAAAGCCTGGTAGTGCAGCAGCACAATTTGGACCGCGGCCGCGGAACTTGGAAATGTGCGGTCAGATTTTTGTACTTTATAAACAAAGGTTCCGAGTTTTTGTCATTTTTAGAAATTTTCAACACGGTTTTGGGATGATTTTCAGAGAGAATTCACGGAAACACTTGAGGTAAGTCACTTGTGATCATTGTTAGTCAATAATATTGGATTATTATTGAGTATTTAAACTAGATTATATTTTTTTGAGGTGAAATTAGATGGGTTGGGCCTAGGGATTTCAAAATAAGAATTTGAGATTTGGAGGTCGAGTTGATGTCAGAATTTGGTGAAACTAGTATGGTTGGATTGGTAATTGAATGGATTGTCGGATTTTGTGAGTTTCGTCGGATTCCGAGACATAGGCCCCACATGCAATTTTTGAGATAAATTTCGGATTTTTGTTGAAAAATCTGTATTTTTATATGAAATTAATTCCTATAATTTGTATTGATTGAATCAAATTAATTATGACTAGATTCAAGCCGGCCGGAGTCGAAAAATCGAGGGAAAGGCATACTACTTGACTGATTGAGTGAGATTCGAGGTAAGTGGCTTGTCTAACCCTATGTGGGGGAAATCCCCTTAGGATTTGATACTGTTGTAACATTTTGTGATATGTGTGCATCGTGTACGCGAGGTGACGAGTGTGTACACTGGCTAAATTTAAAAATATCGGTTCTTGCTGAGTAGTCTTCTTTTAAATTCTTTAACTGAGTTGCTTTAGTATATGTAGTGATCATGTTTAGCCTAGTATCACATGCCTACATGCCTTAAATCTTACGTGCAATATGTGCAACATGCTTAGCTGAATTACCTGCTTCCTTGATTTGATTTAAATCTTTAACTGTAAGATTTCTTGCTAAACATTTGTTGTTCTTCCGACTACCTGCTGCATATTTACTTTGGGATTACGAGGCGGTTCCTCGGGAGATCCCCTGTACTGCATATTTACTTTAGGGACTACGAGGCGATTCCTCAGGAGATTCTCCTGTACTGTATATTTACTTTTAGGACTACGAGGCTGTTCCTCGGGAGATCCCCATGTACTATATATTTACTTTTGGGAGTACGAGACGATTCCTCGGGAGATCCCCTGTACTGTAAATTTACTTTTGGGACTACGAGACGGTGCCTCAGAAGCGCCCCTATTTTCTACCTCTAATTATTGTGTTGTTATCTTTCTGTAAATTTCGTTTATTTCTCAGTCACTTTATTACCCTATTAGAAATTTCTGCCTCATTTATTATCATTTCCAGTAGGACCTGACTTGACCTTGTCACTACTCTACCGAGGTTAGGCTTGGCACTTACTGGGTACCGCTGTGGTGTACTCATACTACGCTTCTGCACATCTTTTTGTGAAGATCCAGGTACTTCCTATCAGACCAGGTATAAGTGAACTAGCTATACATAGAGACTTCAAGGTATATCTGCCAGCGTCCGTAGACCCCGGAGTCCCCCTCTATCCTTATTATGTTATCTTCCTGATTTCTTTTTAGATTCTGATGTATTGAGACACTCAGAATAAATTCTTAGAAACTTGTGACTTATTTCTACCAGGTTTTGGGAGTTCAAATTATTGGATTGCAGTTTTATATTTATTTCATATGTTCATAATTTGGCTTTAGTTTTATTTTATGTATTTTTGCAAAAAATATTAGGCTTACCTAGTCTTAGAGACTAGGTGTGTAACTACCCGACCGGTCGTTTTGAGTATTACAACCATGCTTCCACATTTACTATTCAATTTATGCTTTACAGTTGTTATGTGATTCGCTGGGGTGATTGGTTCGGGTCCGGTGAGGTTTTGGAATGAATTGGAACGCTTAGTTCCAAGATTTATAGCTTAAGTTAAAATAGTGACCGGATATCGACTTATGTGTAAACGACTCCGAAATAGAGTTTTAATGATTCCAATAGCTCTGTATGGTGATTTTAGACTTAGGAGCGTGACCGAAAAATTATTTGGAAGTCCGTAGTTAAATTAGGCTTGAAATGGCTAAAATAGAAATTTAAGCTGGAAGTTTGACCGATGTGTTGACTTTTTGATATTGGGGTCTGAATCCGATTCTGGAAATTGGAATATGTCTGTTATGTCATTTATGACTTGTGTGCAAAATATGAGGTCAACCGGACTTGATTAGCTAGGTTTCGGTATTGAATGTAGAATGTTCGAACGTCGTTTCTTCGAGAATAAGTGGTATCATATTAAGGAAATGAGCTACAAATTCAGTTTTTATTGAAGCATTAGATCCGTATTTAAATTTTGGAGCCACAGCAAAAGGAATCGTCGAATTCGGACATCATATGAGAGAGTTATGCCCATTTTCTTGTGGGAAAAGATTTTTTGTCGCTGCCAGCGCTCAGGGTAGTGTGGGGCGCTAGCCCTGGCGCTGGGAATTGTTGGGGCTGGAAACTGCGCCACAGGCACTGCCCCATGATGCCTGTGGCGCTAGAAAACACCAGAGCCTCTATAAACGGGATTTTTGGCCATTTTTGACATAAACATAGTTGGGGAGCTCAGTTAGGGAGATTTTCATAGACAAACTTCACAAATTGGACTGGGGTAAGTGATCTTAACTTGATTTGGTCCGTTACTCATGAATCTAACACTATTTCAAGCACTCATTTCATGATTTGGGCGATTAGAATAGAAATTTTCCAAAAATTGATTTGAGGGTTTGAATGCCGAATCGGAGTCGGAATTTAGTAATTTTTGTATGATTGGACTCGTGGTTAAATGAGCGTTCATATTTAGTTACTTTTGTCGGGTTCCAAGACATGGACCCCAATATTAATTTTTGAGTTAATTTTGGATTTTATTGTGGAATTTAGCATTTTCATATGGAATAGATTCCTATACCACGTGTTAATTGTATCGAATTATTTTGACTAAGGTTCGAGGCGTTCGGAGGCCGAATCGCGAGAAAAAGGCTTATTGGAATAAAGAATTGCTCGTATTGAGGTAAGTAACACTTCTAAACGTGGTTCTGAGGGTATGAATCCCCGAATTTGGTATGATATAAATTGTTTGGAGGTGACACACATGATAGGTGATTAGCATGTGGACGCACACCATAGATATTTTGTCTTGAATAAATCCTGTGCAGTTGTAAAATTAATGAATCATGTTATTATCTGAACATGTTCCACGTGTTAGAGAAATTGAGCTGAGGCTCTTATAAAATATCATGTTTAGGCTATGTGCTAATATTTTGGGACCCATGGGGTCGTGCTACTGTTGAATTAATTGTTTCAAAAGTATACATTTCACTCAGTCATATTCATCCATTGTGAGGATATTTATGGGATCGAGCTGCGTGCCGCAGCAGGCCATATTGACTATATATATATGATTACTATATGGAACGGGTCTGCCCGCCTACAGCAGGCCATATTGGCTTTATATATTATTATTATATGGATCGGGGCTGCCCGCCTGCAGCAGGCCTTATAGGCTTTACTATCATATGGATCGGGGCTGCCCAACTGCTGCAGGCCTTATAGGCTTTATTATTATACGGATCGGGACTGCCCGCCTGCAGTAGGCCATATCGGTTTTATATCACGCTTGGACTGAAGGAGCCCCTCCGGAGTCTGTACACACCCCCAGTGAGCGTAAATAATTTTATATATATATATATATATTCGAGATGGACTTCCCAGGGCATGGACTTGCCTTATTTGTTTATATTGTGATGAATTTTCCCTGGACATGGATCTTGTCCGTATCATTTACATGTGGGTGTAAATTTCTCCAGGGTTGGATTGGCCTTATACGGTACTGAGTGATTGATTGTCAGTCGATGTGTATATATATATATATATACGGGATGGAATATCCCTGGGTTGAATTGGCTATAAACAGTATCGAGTGGCCAAATAATTTGTGACTAGTATTTACATGAGGTCTTTCTACTGAGAAGTCATATTCCTCATATCATGCAGTACTGATCTATTTTACTTGTACAGAGTTTAACTGTTGAACTTGAAAGCATGCCTACATTTTTGTACCACTATTTATATTGAACTGTACCTGCGGAGCCCGTCACTACTTTCATCCAGGAGGTTAGTTTTGTTGCTTATTGAGTTGGTTGTACTCATACTACATTATGCATCTCGTGTGCAGATCCAGGTGCTCCCGGATCCGACGACTGCTAGATATCAGAGCTATTTCTGTTGGAGACTATCAAGGTAGCCGCTTGACGTCTGTAGACTTGATTCCCCTCCTGTTTAGTTATTGTACTGTTCTATATTTCAGACAGTGATTTTATCAGTCAGACTTTGTATACATTTAGATGCTCATGTACTCAATAACATCGGGTTTTGGGAGTGTTATATTTGTATTTGTGAGATTTCTTTTACTGAATTTAATTGTTATGTTTTCAAATTTAAAAGATATGGTGGTTTATTGATATTGTCGGCTTGCCTAGTATTGAGATAGGCGCCATCACGNTTACTGAATTTAATTGTTATGTTTTCAAATTTAAAAGATATGGTGGTTTATTGATATTGTCGGCTTGCCTAGTATTGAGATAGGCGTCATCACGACGGGTGAGATTTTGGGTCGTGACAAGTTGGAATCAGAGCCTAGGTTACATAGGTCTCACGAGTCATGAGCATGTTTAGTAGAGTCTTGCGGATCGGTACAGAGACATATGTACTTATCTTTGAGAAGTTGCCGAACCCTTAGGAAATTTCACTTTCTTGTATTCACTCGTGCGAACTTGTCAATTTCGAAAACTAAAAATCCTGTTATTCTATTCTCTCACAGATGGTGAGAACACATACTACCAGATCGGACAGTCAGCCACCAGTTCCACAAGTTGGGGCCGCGAGAGGCCGGGGCCGTGGTAGAGGCCTGGTCCGAGGTAGAGGTCGAGGTGTAGCTCGTCCCATAGTTAGACCAGCACATGTAATACCACCAGTTGCTCTAGATCGGGAGCATATTCTAGATATAGCTGAGCCGACAGGACCAGCTCAGGCACCAGTTGTGCCCATTGAGATTCCAGGCCTTCAGGAGACTTTGGCTCAGATATTGACAGTTTGCACTGGCCTTGCACAGGTGGTTTCGGCTCAGGATATACCTGCCACTTCTCAGGACGGGGAAGGTACTCATACTCCTGTTGCCCGTACTCTAGATCAGGTAGTACAGGGAGTTCAGTTACCGGGAGCACTACCAGCCCAGCCGACTGCAGTTGTTTAGGCCCCAGTAGTCCCCATTATGGTAGATGATGAGCAGAGGAGACTTGAGAGATTCGGGAGGCTTTGACCTCCGTCATTTAGCGGTGCTGAGTCAGAAGATGCTCGGGGATTTCTGGATAAGTGCCAGTGGATGCTTCAGATAGTGGGTATTCTGGAGACCAGTGGGGTCTCGTTCACTACTTTTTAGTTTTCTGGGGCTTCCTTCAGATGGTGGGAGGCTTATGAGGGGCGCAGGCCGGTCGGTGCAGTACCAATTTTATGGCAGGAGTTCTCCATTCTCTTTTTGGAGAAGTTTGTGCCGCAGTCTTGCAGAGAGGAGATGCGTAGATAGTTTGAGCAGTTACGTCAGGATGGTATGTCTGTGACGCAGTACGAGATGAGATTTTCTGAGTTGGCTCGTCATGCAGTTTGGTTAGTTCCCACTGATAGAGAAAGGATTAGGAGGTTCATTGATGGCCTCACATACCAATTGTGGTTGCTTATGACTAGGGAGAGGGTATCTGGTGCCACTTTTGATGAGGTGGTTGACATTGCTCGGCAGATAGAGGTGGTCCGTAGCCAGGAGCGTGGTGAGATGGATGTCAAGAGGCCTCGAGGTTTGGGCGGTTCTGGTAGGGTACCTTCTGGAGGGCAGTCCTACCGTAGCAGGGTTCGTCTTTACAGACATGCTCAGATGGGTCGTCTAGTTCATCGTGGCGCATCATCCAGCCATGGTTCATACAGTTCTCATCAGGGTCAGTCATCTCTCAGTGCACTTCCTGCCCAGAGTACGCCCCGTGCACCATCAGTTCAGGGATATCTGTACCAGGTTCTTCTGGTAGTTATTCTGGTTCCTGAGGTCCGCCTCAGAACTCACCACAATTCTTCGAGAGGAAGTGCTATGAGTGTGGAGAGCTGGGTCATGTGAGGAAATATTGTCTCCGCCATGCGCGAGGTCCAGTTCAGCAGAGAAGTCAAGCTACTACTTCTGCACCTATTGCTCCACCACCCGCCTAGCCAGCTCGGGGTGGGGCTCAGTCAGCTAGGGGTCGCCCAAGAGGGGAGGCTGATCAGGTGGCGGTCAGGCCCGATGTTATGCTTTTCCTGCCAGACTAGATGTTGTTGCTTCAGATGCAGTGATCATAGGTATTGTCTCAGTATGCGACAGGGAGGCATCTATATTATTTGACCCTGGTTCCATATATTCGTATGTTTCATCATATTTTTGTTCATTATCTAGATATGCCCTGTGAGTCCTTAGTTTCACCTGTTCATGTACCTACGCCGGTGGGCGATACTATAATTGTGGACCGTGTGTATCAGTCGTGTGTGGTAATTATTGGGGGACGAGACCAGAGTTGATATTTTATTGCTTAGTATGGCCGATTTCGATGTTATCTTGGGTATGGTGAGTTATCAGATATTTTGTTATATGGCTTTGAGCCAAGTTGGGGAGTCTGCTATCTACGATTTGATTGCACGATTATGTGCGGTATTGGTTTTGGTCCGAGGCATACCTGTTGATTAGTTATGACTTGCAGAGGTTGAGATCGGGGATGACTTGAGTAAGAAAATTTCTTGAATGCGGGTTATATTACCCTTTATGAAAAATCATGAAGTGATTAAATTGTTATTTTGAAGGATATAGTGCGCATGAAGCATGAATTCGATTGGTCGTGTTAAAGCAGAGTTACTTCTTTGGGGGTTGTTGTGCTAATGAGGCTTGTATCTTTCGGCCCGTTTGGGCAGAGCAATTAAGGTTTGAGCAGAGTGGATAACTTTTCAAAGGGTTCTAACTGATTCAAAATTTATATACAACAATTGGAAATTTTTCTGGATTAATGTATGGATAGAATCTGAGATTTACATTTAATGGTGTCGGTCTTGCGGTAATTCTGTATGACTATGGATTCCACATTCCAGTATAAGAAGGGTAAAAGAACATTTTTAAATTCACATAGGGTATTTTCAGAGTGGGCGTTTCGGTTGTGGTACTTATGGGGGTGCTTAAGAAGAATACAGTAACTTATGGGCATTAGGGCAATGCAATTTTATGTTAGGATGTCTTGTAGTGATCTTTGGGTAAGGATCTTAGTGTTTTGACAAGGAGAAGTGACAACTTGAGGCTAATTCAGAAGATAATCGGAGAAAATAGGGCAACCGGGTATGTAATTTGCCGGTGACTCAAAGTTATAATGAGATTCTTGTGCTTGTCACATGATGGCATGATAGATGTGGTGTGTTGTGTGGAACTAAGATTTATAGGTACAAGGTGGCAGTTCATTCTTGAAGGGAAGGTCACGAATTCTGGACAGAATGGTCAGTGTTATATATTTAGATAAATGTTATAATTGCTCGGTAATCCCTGAAAAGGGTGCGCAATTCAAAAGGGCATTGTGTTTTGATTTACGGATGTTCATTGGTATTGCGGTACTCACCAGGTTGATCGAATACTGATATTCAAATTATTGCTATGTAGCACAGAAGAATTTTGAAAGTATTCCTAGTGGGAAGATTGTGCCTGAAGGATGTGATAGTAATTCGAGTGCTGGAGTTGGGAGGTTAATATTTAAAGTCGGCTTAGAAAGTGATTATGGTTCTGGTTAGGGCGGGAGAGCTCCATGACTTGCCAATCTGATAAGGTGTTATGAGATTTTGCGTGTTTCTTTCATTATCAGCAGTGTACGAAGGTTTTAGAACAAGGTTTTGTTTGATATGGGGTTTAATACCAATACCGGGTTTGTTTCAAGTAGCTACTATGATCGAGAATGGTGTTGCGAGTATGTGAGTTGTGTGGTATGTTATGCGATTATATCTAGAGTTATGGCTATAACATGATACGGTTTGTTCATACTTATACAGTATATAGATGTGAGATTCGAGTCTTGAAAAAGAAATTCTGAATGTTGGAAATTGAATTCCAAGGGTTATGGGCTAAGGTGGAAATAATGATCTTCAATTACATGGTATTGTTAGGCCTATATGGAATAGGATGGCGTGGGACCAACCCCGGGTATGTGCGTGGTAAGATGGAATGGTGATGAGACGGCTTGTAAACAACTTTTGGCACATTCGAGGACGAACGTATGATTCAGTGGGGGAGAATGTAACGACCCAGCCAGTATTTTTTAGTATTACAACCATGCTTCCACATTTACTGCTCAATTTATGCTTTACATTTGTTATGTGACTCACCGGGGTGATTGGTTCGGGTCCGGTGAGGTTTTGGAATAAATTGGAACACTTAGTTCTAAGGTTTAAACCTTAAGTTAAAATAGTGACTGGATATCAACTTATGTGTAAATGACCCCGGAATAGAGTTTTGATGATTCCAATAGCTTCGTATGGTGATTTTGGATTTAGCAACGTATCCGAAAAATTATTTGGAAGTCCGTAGTTAAATTAGGCTTGAAATGGCTAAAATAGAAATTAAAATTGAAAGTTTGACCAGGGAGTTGACTTTTTGATATCGGGGTCTGAATCAGATTTTGGAAATTGGAATATGTCTGTTATGCCATTTATGTCTTGTGTGCAAAATATGAGGTCAATCGGACTTGATTTGCTAAGTTTCGGTATCGAATGTAGAATGTTTGAACGTCGTTTCTTCAAGAATAAGTGGTATCACGTTAAGAAAATGAGCTCCAAATTTAGTTTTTATTGAAGCATTATCCTTATTGAAATTTCGGAGCCAGAGCAAAATGAATCGTCGAATTCGGAGATCGTATGAGAGAGTTATGCCCATTTTCTTGTCGGGAAAGATTTTCCGTCGCCGCCAGCGCCCAGGGTAGCGTGGGGCGCTAGCCCTGGCGCTTGGAATTGTTGGGGTTCTGGAAACTGCGCCACATGCAGTGCCCCATGCTGCCTGTGGCGCTCGAAAACACCATAGGCTCTATAAACGGGGTTTTTTATCATTTTTGACATAAACATAGTTGGGGAGCGCGATTTGGGCGATTTTCAGAGGCAAACTTCATAAATTGGACTGGGATAAGTGATCTTAACTTGATTTGGTCCGTTATTCATGAATCTAACATTATTTCAAGCACTTATTGCATGATTTGGGGGATTAGAATAGAAAGTTTCTAAAAATTGATTTGAGGGTTTGAAGGCCTAATCGGAGTCGGAATTTAGTCATTTTTGTATGGTTGGACTCGTGGTTGAATGAGCGTTCATATTTTGTTACTTTTATCGGGTTCCGAGACATGGACCCCACTATTAATTTTTGAGTTAATTTCAGATTTTATTATGGAATTTAGCATTTTCATATGGAATAGATTCCTATACCACGTGTTAATTGCATCGAATTATTTTGACTAAGATTCGAGGCGTTCGAAGGCTGAATCACGAGAAAAAAGACTTATTGGAATAAAGAATTGCTCGTATTGAGGTAAGTAACACTTCTAAACTTGGTTCTGAGGGTATGAATCCCCGAATTTGGTATGATATAAATTGTTTGGAGGTGACACACACGATAGGTGATTAGCATGTGGACGCACACCATAGAAATTGTGTCTTGAATAAATCCTGTGCAGTTGTAAAATTAATAAATCATGTTATTATCTGAACATGTTCCACGTGTTAGAGAAGTTGAGCTGGGGCTCTTATAAATTATCATGTTTAGGCTATGTGCTAATATTTTGGGACCCATGGGGTCGTGCTGCTGTTGAATTAATTGTTTCAAAAATATACATTTCACTCAGTCATATTCATCCATTGTGAGGATATTTATGGGATTGAGCTGCGTGCCGCAGCAGGCCATATTGGCTATATATATATATGATTACTACATGGAACGGGGCTGCCCTCCTACGGCAGGCCATATTGGCTTTATATATTATTATTATATGGATCGGGGCTGCCCGCCTGCAGTAGGCCTTATAGGCTTTACTATCATATGGATCGGGGCTGCCCACCTGCAGCAGGCCTTATAGGCTTTATTATTATACGGATCGGGACTACCCGCCTGCAGTAGGCCATATCGGCTTTGTATCACGCTTAGGCTGAAGGAGCCCCTCCGGAGTTGTACACACCCCCAGTGAGCGTAAATGATTATATATATATATTCGGGATGAATTTTCCAGGGCATGGACTTTCCTTATTTATTTATATTGTGATGAATTTATTCTGGACATGGATCTTGTCCGTATCATTTACATGTGGGGGTAAATTATCCTAGGGCTGGATTGGCCTTATACGATACTGAGTGACTGACTGTCAGTCGATGTGTATATATATATGGGATGGAATATCCCTGGGCTGAATTGGCTATAAATAGTACCGAGTGACCAAATGATTTGTTACCAGTATTTACATGAGGTCTTTCTGCTGAGAAGTCATATTCCTCATATTATGCAGTATAGATCTATTTCACTTGTAAGGAGTTTAACTGTTGAACTTGAAAGCATGCCTACATTTTTTTACCACTATTTATACTGAACTACACTCTGCACCTTGTTACTTATTGAGTTGGTTGTACTCATCCTACACTCTGCACCTCGTGTGAAGATCCAGGTGCTCCCAGATACGACGGCTGCTAGATTTCGGAGCTATTTCTGTTAGAGACTATCAAGGTAGCCGCTTGACGTCCGCAGACTTGATTCCCCTTATGTTTAGTTATTGTACTGTTCTATATTTCAGACAGTGATTTTATTAGTCAGACTTTGTATTCATTTAGATGCTCATCCACTCAGTGACACCGGGTTTTGGGAGTGTTATATTTATATCTGTGCGATTTCTTCTGCTAAATTTAATTATTATGTTTTTAAATTTAAAATATATGGTGGTTTATTAAGATTGTCGGCTTGCCTAGCGTTGAGATAGGCGCCATCACGACGCGTGAGATTTTGGATCGTGACAAGGTGCCATCACGACATCCTACGGAGGGTGAATTTGGGGCCGTGACACTTCACGTCCAACCCCGCTTCCATCGGCTCAACGCTGAACTTGCACTCTAGGTACTCCGTCTTAGTCCTGCTCAACTTAAAACCCTTAGACTCAAGGGTCTGTCTCCAAACCTCCAGCCTCGCGTCTCATCAATCAGCACTATGTCATTAGCAAATAACATACACTATGGAACCTCCCCTTGAATATGGTGTATCAGTGCATCAATTACTAGGGCAAAAAGGAATGGGCTGAGCGCAGACCCTTGGTGTAACTGCATAACAACCGGGGAATGCTCTGAGTCGCCTCCCACTGTCCTAACCTGAGCTTTGGTTCCATCATACATGTCCTTAATCACCATAATGTAAGCAACCGACACACCTTTTGCCTCCAGGCACCTCCATAGAACCTCTATAGGAACCTTGTCATACGCTTTCTCCAGATCAATAAACACCACGTGCAAATTCTTCTTCCTATCCCTGAACTGGTCCACCAAACTCCTAATAAGGTGGATAGCTTCCGTGGTAGAACGCCCCAGCATGAACCCGAACTGGTTGTCTGAAATAGATATCGTCCTCCTCACCCTCACTTCTATCACTCTCTCGCAACTTTCATGGCATGACTCAATAATTTGATACATAAATCGCAGTTGAAATCGCTCTTGATAAATGAGTTGTATAAATCGTGACCTAGGTGCAAATTATGTATGAATAATATAGAATGTGGTTTGCCATTTTCCCATTTTTTGATAAGATTAGAAAAGCAGAGAAAATTTTTAGTTATTTTTCTAGATTATTCTTATTACATTCTTGTGCTTCACATCTGCAACAAGCAACGTAACAAACGACTTTAAGTTTATAATATACAAACATATGTTACGTATATATTAATTTTTAGTGTAAGAACTCGAACCATTAAGTTTTTATCCACCGTAACCTGTCCCCTCGACTTATATGGACCTGATTCAGTCAAACGAATAATTAAACGACAGTGTAGTATTTAGTTGTTAGAACAAAGTCATTCGTAGTTCCCGTTGATTTAAAATAAGAAAAAAATATTTTAACTTTTCTCATTAAAGGACAAGAAAAGCCATACAAATATTACTCTTGTAAGGAAGCGGCCGACCTATGTAAGTATATGCATAGTTGAAAATGTGATAAAAATTATAATTGTAGTATCACCTACACTTCTATTTTTTGTTTTTAATCGGCATGAAATTTAAGAAATAAAGAAAAATTTATGATAGTTTTATAGCTATTATATTCTTGAATTTTGTAGTTTTAAACGGATCATAACATTTTTATAATTATATGTTTTTATTAAAGATAAAATATGGATGGAAAAAAAAAGTCATATTATTTTCAAATTCAGAAATCTATCATTATTTAAGGCCGCATATTAAGTTTTGGAATTTAGCCACCCCTGGTACAAGTGATGCGATTTATACATGAAAGAGAGAGCATTGACGGAAATGGAAATAAAAGAATCAGAAAAAAGAAAATATACACAAGTAAGGAAATACTAGTAATGTATATTAAGGGAGAAATCTATATAATATGAAAACGGACCAAGTATGGAAATACTTTTAACCTACATAATTAAGACCTAAGATAGAAATCTGCGCAATATGAGATCGGACCAAGTAATTAAGGAAATACTAGCTAGTAACCTACCGTTAGAGACGGGATCAAAATTTCAACTTTATAAGCTCAAGTATTAATAACTGAGTTCTAAATTTAATATTTGTACATATTTAATGTATCTTTTAACACAACTACACTAGTTTATACAAAAACTACTGAGTTAGGTCGAACCCGTACTTGGGCTTCTAGCTCCGCCCCTACCTATAGTAAGAGGGAAATCTACATATATACTAGGAAAATGGGAATAAAATTAATGTACATTAAGATGAAATCTGCATAATATGAGATCGAACGGACCAAGTAATTAAGGAAATACTAGTAACCTAAAGTAAGAGGAATATCTGCATATATAATAGGAAAATGGAAATAAAATAAATGTGCATTAATTAAGAGGAAAACTACATAATATGAGAACGAACCAAGTAATTAAGGAAATCTAGTAAGCTAAAGTAAGAGGAAAATCTGCACATATAATAGGAAAATAGAAATAAAAGTAATGTGCATTAATTAAGAGGAAAACTGCCTAATATGAGAACGAACCAAGTAACTAAGGAAATACTACTAACCTACAAAACGAGGGAAATTGCCATAATTAAGGACGAACAATAACTATAAAAATCAGCAATATTACACTAATTCTTTTAATTAATTGGAAAAGAAAGATCCAATATACAATGGCTCCTATCGCCGTCGGTGACGTCATCTCGGAGGGAACTCTTGCTTATTTCGACGAGGAAGATCAGCTTCAGAGTGTTTCTATACGCTCACTAGCCAAGGGCAAAAAGGTCATTCTTTTTGCTATTCCCGGCGCCTTTACTCCCATTTGAGATATAATTTTTCACTTCTTAATTATTATTATTATTATTGTTGTTATTATTATTATTTCTTCTTGTAAATCTGATTTTGACTGACATATTTGTCACATGAAATAATACAATGAAGCATGAACCATGTACCGGGGTTTATTGAGAAAGGTGAGGAGTTGAAGTCAAAGGGCGTTGACGAAATCTTGTGCATCAGTGGTACGTCACTTAATTAGTTAATAGTCTCTGTAATTAATTATTTTGTTGCTAGTAGCTAGTTGCAATCTGTGGCGAAGGCACATGTCGACACTCATTCGTCGAAAAATTACACTGTAAATTTTTACAATTACAGTATATATTATGTATTGAATCCTTTTGTTTGTGCTTAGTTTTAAAAGTTTTAACACCCCTTAGTAAAAAATTCTGGCTTCGCTACCGGTTGCAATCATATTGTCATTTAGTATATTTATGGTTGTGGGTGCTTAATTATATATACGTGCATGGTTGCAGTGAATGACCCCTTTGTAATGAAGGCATGGGCAAGAACTTTCCCAGAGAACAAACACGTAAAATTCCTAGCTGATGGATCTGCAAAATATACACATGGATCAGCTTGCAGTTGTTCTGGTTTTAGTTGTGCGGCTCGTTATAATTAGTTGCTAATTAAGTTTAGTTGTTAATTAGTTTGCTAAGTTTTTTTATTTTTCCACTTTAGGCCATCTTCAATTGCAGTCAACTTCCGAGACTGCATTTGTGTATGAAAAACTCTACTTTTTGCTGGAATTAAAGTAGTTTCTTTTCCGTTCTTTGCTTGTTTGTCTCTATGTTTGAGTTTGAGTTGTTTGAAATAATTTGAATAATATCTCCAAATTATAAGAAATATATTCCTCATTAGCAAATTAAAGACAACTTTTAACAAGAAAATGATACAGTATAGTCACTCTCAAAATAATAACTGAAAAAATATTTTTTTTTGTATGTATATACATTATGTGCGTTATATACAAAAATTATACACATTTTATATACTTTTTCAGCTATCGAATGTAAATAGTTTCTATCTCGAGCTAAAAGTGATAAAACCCCTTAAATAGTATTCATGAGCTCGTAAAAGGGCCGGGCTTAATTAAACGTAACTATGTTTTTAATTAGAAATTAAAAATTAATTTTATCAATGACTATATTTCTCCATTTAAACTCATCCTAGGTCAAAATTTTACAAATAAGTTCTCTATATTTCTACTAACATATAAATCTCTAACAAGACTAAAAGACTCCTAGAAAGCATAGGAATTAAAAAAATTAAAGTACTAATATGACTAAAGCATATACTATAGATCATTTTCTTCCATTATGTCTTATCTTTCGCTAAGTCTGCATAGACTCTATAATATTGCAAAAATATTAAAATAAATATATAATAAAATCACACGCATTCTAAACTCTCTGTTAGTATTGTATCAGGCATTGTTTTACGTATTAATATATCAAATACAAGCTAGATACAATTGTGATACAAGTATGTTTTAGGTATTGATGTATCAGATACAATTCTGATACAATTATTATACAATTATCATACAATTCCTGCAACTTCTTTTTCTTCAAGTTCGAATATGAATTTTCACCTAAAACCAACTCTATACTTAACCAAAGGATATTCTTAATCACTAGCAACTGTAGCAAGAACATCCAATCCAAAGAAATCATAAAATCTTAAAACCCGAAATTGTATGTATGTATGCTCGAGAAATATATGTTTTTATGGTCTTCGAATGGACGAATTTGTGGATGAGTGTGTTAGGCAAAGAAACCGAAAAAATTAGGGAAAGAGAAAAAAAGAAGGAGAGAGAAGAGGAGAGGGAGAAAAAGAAAGGATTTAATTGAATCCCTTAAATGAAGATACTAATAATGAGGTGGGAGTAGGCATGTTCATGGATCAGATCGGATTTGGCACCTTTCGGATTATAATTTTGGAATTCAAATTTTGTAAATTGCAATCCAAATCCGAAACAAATTAAATTCAGATCGAATAAGATTTTGATGTTTGGATCGGATAAATATTTTGAATTTCAGTTCGGATTATACGCCTTATTAAGATGCTAAAATAAATAATTATAAGATGCTATCTCCTGTCATTTTCAATAGCAAAAGTCATTGATTTTCGTATCATTCACATTTAATATTGAAAAGAAAGAAAAGGCAAACACAGTGAGAGAGATAACAAAGAAACCTTAAAATTTCTGAAAGGGCACATTTATCTTTTATATGTAAAATATAAATTTCGGGTTTCAAACCGGTTCAGATATAAATTGAGCCAAATCGTATCCGATCCGATATCCAAAATAATTAAATTAAAGATTTAAAATATGATCCAAAAAGCTAAAATCTGATTCAAACCAATCCAAATAATACAGATCGGTTCGGATATTCGGGTTGACCCAAATAATGCACAGCCCTAGGTGGAAGCCTTTTAAGAGGGTATATATATAATTTGCAAGAAAAATCTAGATACTTATTGAAAATTACAAAACTTAAATAAAATAGGTAAATAAGTTTCTATTATAGTATATATATTAAAAAAAAAAAGCTTCCAAAATTTTTATTAGTCCATGTTTTTTTCCTTTACCCGAAATGGCCTTTGGGCCCAATTTATTGGTAAGATGGTTTAAGCGGGTTCAATGCTTGCAAGTGGTTGTGAGTTCGATTCCTTGCTCACACTATTCTCTTCATTTTTAGTTTTTCATATCTTTTCTGGGCCCTCATGTTCCTTATTTTTCACTAAATCAAGGAAAGCCAGGTAAATACTACCATACACCAGTGTTACTGTTCAGTGTTCCCTCTTTTCAAGTTTAAGAATGGAGCAGTGTAAAATTTTCGTTTTTAAATGTATAATAATTATTGATTTTCGTTTTTTATTTTTATTTTCCTTCACATTTTGTTCTATCAAATTTTGACATCCTTTAGATATGAAACTTTAATTCTTAGCGCTTCTTCGTCTTCTTTCTTTGTTTATTTTAAATTAAATTCTTTTCATAATTTTGAAACTTGTTTTATAAAATTATTAATTTAGCTTAGTTTATAGCTCTCTTTCCTTGCGCGAGTTGAATTAAAATTAATAAGTAATTAATTTTAGTTTTTTTTAATATAGAATTTTCTAAAGTTTTAATAAATTCTAAATTTATAAAGGTAAATAGATTTGTTGTTAAAATTTAGGTAAAGTTATAAATTATTTTAAACAATGCAACTTTGAAACAGAATAAAGAGTAGCGTGCAAAATTCTTTTTCAAATTTTGTTAAGAACCGAAATAAAAGAGCAAATTAGTAAACTCTGCTTGTTAATTCATTGTCGCTCGCACAGTCGATTGTGGCCGAGGACTTCAGTATGTGTCTGAACCCGCTTGCATAAAGTTCTGGGTCCGCCGCTAGTTATAGCCGTTGTTCTTAATACACAGATTTTCCTCCTCTTGGGCCACCAACAGCCGATTAGATTTATGTTTCTATGTTGGCAAATCATCTTTAGTATAGGACATCCTTACTTTCAGAAACTAATGATGCAATTTAATATAAATAGGGTAGTACAGTATTAGAAGAAGGATATTAGAGATAATATATATCAAGGGGCTTCTCATATGTTGTCAACTGTGAAACCTCTTATCATATACTTCAAATAAATTATGTTTTTCCTTCTGTTCGCTAATTTATATTTCCAATTGGAAACATGGAAATCTGCTACAATTGAAAAGGGTCTGTCAATCTTTCTTTTAGACCGTAATCTTTTTCTTAATTATTCTAAAAAGATAAAGTGGGCATTGGGCAAAGGCTTGGAATTGGTTTAAGTGTACGTAAAAATTCAAGAAAATGACTTCTAATAATTTGTGTCTAATCCAAGAGTCTCAATTCCATTATGGGCCATGGTATAAATAAATAATTAGTGTTGTAAAATTAAAAATTAAATTAGTTTAAAAATAATTTGAAGCATATTAGATACTTGCTAAAGATGAGATTGAGTTGTAGCCCAATTATTCGAAAAGAAGAATAACAGAATGCATGACTCTTGCTGAAGATGAGGCTGATGTTTCAAAGTCAATGTTAATCATTGTTATTTATGTATACATTTTTATATGTATATACATTGCATTTTAAATAACAATATATATAAATATTATATATGGACTGTTATATAATGTATAAAAATTGTATATACATGATTATACATTTTACAAAATTTATATATAAAGTGTATCGTACATTTTACAATGTATCCCTAATGTATCATTAATGTACCCCGAGCGCTTTTATATATCCAAATTGTACAGATTATTCTACAATGTATAAAATTGTATATATTACTCTATGATGTATCAAAATTGTATATATACTATATACATTGCATAAAATTTGTATATAAAGTATATCATGCATCCGCAAGGTATTCATAATGTATCATTAATGTATCCCAAGCGCTTTTGTGTATTCAAGTGTATAGACCGTTCTACGATATACAAAAATAATAAATTATTTTATAATATATTATAAGTGTATTTATATATATATATTTTATACTAATATATAATGTGTGTACTGCTTATACAATGTATACATCACCGTCTTTTTCTTTTTATATCATGGATATTTTGCTTATGCAATATCATATATATTTTTCAAAATTCAATCAATAAAAATTTCAGGTTCTTTGTCAAAGATACAAAAGGGATTAAATTTAGAAAAATAGTTATACTGCTTTCCTTATTATCTATTATATTTAATTTTGTGGGTGGAATAGAAGCAAACATATAATCCTAATATTTTTGTGAAAGCGTAATTATATTATTATAGAAACTAAAAAAAAAAGAGAACAAAGTTAGAAAGGACTGATACACAACAAACTGTGTCATGAGTTAGACAACAAGAATTAATTCTGGATGGTTCTTCGCTTCTTGGCATCCACACACAGAAATTAATAAACATGATGAGGTTAGGACAAAGAATTAATCATGGCCAAGTTACCTATTTTCTACGAGGATATATACTTTCAAATAAGAGAAAAAGGTATGAAACACGTTATTCATGTGTCTTGGAACAAGAAATAAAAGAACAACTCAAATAAACGATAAAATAAATGGGATATAGTAGTACAAAGAAGATGAATTCAAGTCACATAAATGGACACATGCTATTCTGAATTATGCAAGTGCTAATGTTTGTCGGGGCGAAGAAGACCAATTTAGGCTAGTCATTATAATCTGTTTGGGGCTATGAATTGTATGGCTTAATTTATGGCTAGCGAATAGCAAATGTTTTCACTGGCCGACTCCAAATGAATTTTCATCAAAATACATTGATCTTATAACATTTCATTTCATAGCAGCATCTTTGTTCGCTAGCTTCTTCTACCTAGAAAATATTACTAATAATTCTTTTTTGTGAGTGAAAATTATGAAAATTGAGGGGAAAAAGTTGGAGAGGTTATCAAGCTGTAGAAGTGTATCTTTTGAGATTTAACAACGCCAAGTCAATTTATTGTTCCTAAACACCTCGTCTTCAACCTTCACGCAAGATCAATGAGCTGCCATTTCTGTGATCTAGATGGGGATGATGATATTATCACTGCCATCTCCACTTCAAGTGGGGTTTTTACCATTGCCACTTTTGGATCCTCAGTTGAGCAAACGTGAAAAAGTTACTAATGAAATGAAGCATAAAACAAAGCCATCATCAAGATTGTCAGTCATTTGTCTTGATCGAGGCTTGTTTACTGTTTACAAACATTTGTTCATACTGTATTTCATTGTGAATATCACCGGGTTGATTCTTGCTACTACTGGAGTTTTTTCCTACGCAAAAGAGAAAGCAACTCTCTTTTTCATTGGAAACGTTCTTGCTTTGACACGCTGTCGGAGTGAAGCTTTTCTCAGGGTGGTTTTCTGCCTCGCGGTTAATTATCTAGGATGGTCCTGTATAAGATTCTTGAGTTTTTGAATTTTCTAATAATGTGCGTTTTACGTGCATCTTGTATCAACCAATACAAACGTTTTTAAAAAAAAACACATAAATCTATATTCTTAATCTGTTATAAAAGTAGGAAACTCCTAAAGACTCATAATTTATATTTTCTTCTATTTATAGTTGAAAACTTCTCTTTTTAGCATGTAAATCTTTGCAATAGATATTACTCCTTCCGTTTCTTTTTATTCGTAATTCATATACTAAAAAAAGAACTTTTTTTGTTTACTTGTCTATTTTAACAAGTCGGAGAGAATTAATTTTTTTTAGTTTTACCCTTCTCATTAAATAACTATTTTTCTACTTGCGTGCTTTACACGTGCATTTTATATCAATTAACACTATCATTACTCATGATCACGTGCGTTTCACGTGCATCTTTTTGTTTACCAATATAAACTTTTTTTAAAAATAAATAATTCTATATTGTTAATCTGTTATAAAAGTACGAAACTCTTAAAGACTCATAATTTGTATTTTCTTCTACTTATACTTGAAAACTTCTCTCTTTAGCATGTGAACTTTGCAATAGATATTACTTCTTCCGTCTCTTTTTACTTATACTCCATATACTAAAAACATTATATTTACTTATCCACTTTAATAAGTCGAAAAAAAATAATTATTTTTTCGGGTTGATTACTAAAGAATCCTCCTTTAATTTTGTGTGGGAAAAAATCACACGATGCTAGCCGTCACGTCCCAAAACTCATTAAAGATCGTGATGACATCTAACGCCGTAGCCAGACAAGCCAACAATAATTGATTAAGTTAATTACTCATTTTAGTATTGTTGAAATCATAATTTCCTTCAATTAAATAATAAGAGATAAAATTTACAGAGTAAATGGAAATATTTTCACAACTACAATACTGAACAACCCATAAGTACCTCCAAAACCCGGTGTTACAAGTGCATGAGCATCAATAGGAAGTAAAATAAAATACAGTATCTGTCCGGAGTACAAATTAAACATGAATTATATATAAGTAACTCTGAAAAAGACTCTGCTGGATGCGGATCGTAACATAGGATGCAGCTCATCTAAGTCCCCACAATAACTGCGCCTCTGCACCCATAAGACCACTAGACATATATGTACCTGCACAAAAATATGCAGCAAGTGTAGTATGAGTACGTAAATCAACGCATACCTAGTAAGTATCCAATCTAACCTCGAAGAAGTAGTGATGAGAGGTCGACTCCGACACTTACCATGGGCTAACAGTAAAATGCTGATGTTATAATTAAGCATGAATTTTCATAATATAGCTGAAAACTCAATAACCGGAAATAATAAACAATCCTCTTACTAATAGAAATTCCCGAATTTTATTCTCATCATTTAATAATTTATATCTCAAGCCAATGAAGCAATGTCAAGTATTATTAGTTCCAAAGAGTTATCATGTGCAAGTCATGCCGAGTTCGTACGGCCCGATCCAACATCAATATTTAAACTGTGCACTGCCGAGGGTCGAACGACGCGAACCATAGATGCATCTATTAACCTGCCGAGACGAACGGCTCGCTCCCATGAAAGTAGTGAAAATTTACCCCGCTCGCGAAATATAGTTGCGACGCAGTTGAACATAGATTTCTCAAGTTATTATAAGATTCCTCAATTCTTTTCAAGATACGAAATTCAAATAAAGACTTTCAAATATCGAAATCCTCAATTTCAACTCTTTTCAAGGCAAATAATAAACATAATCAAATAACGGTATCAACAAGGCATGGTGTAAACCTAAAACTACCCGTACATAGGCATAATTAGTAGTTACACACGGACTCTCGTTACCTCGTGCGTATGTGGCCCCCGCAAATAAGAGCACACATGAATTCAATTCACCTATGGGGTTAATTTTCCTCTTACAAGGGTAGAAAAGAGACTTACCTCGCTCAGAAATTTCATAACCGGCTCCAAAGCCTTTCCAAC
Source organism: Nicotiana otophora (assembly GCA_000715115.1). NCBI lineage: Eukaryota > Viridiplantae > Streptophyta > Magnoliopsida > Solanales > Solanaceae > Nicotiana > Nicotiana otophora. Next base: position 55,694 of record AWOL01S0008946.1, read on the forward strand.
AACTCAAACTGATGTCCATCGCTCCAAAACTAGTCAATAAATGTGCATATTCACAAACATATACTTTAATACTCATTATAATTCAATTACAATAATTTTCAACTCCGCTCGAAGAATCGATAAAGCAACCCTCGGGCCCACGTGCCCGAATTACGATAATTTTCGAAGATAATCTTTATCCGTAATACCACGAACTCGATTATATTATTTATTCTAAATTTTATGTCCAATTTCGTATTAAAAATTCAAAAATACTAATTTCTAGGATTTTCTTCAAAATTCCAAATTTTTACAAATTTTCATGAATTTACAAGCCTAAATCTGTATCTTTAACTCACAAGTGGTAGGAATCACTTACCTCATTATTGACAGTGAAAATGGTACTCCAAAATCGCTCCAAGGTCGGCTTTCATGGAGGAAATGAAATGAAAATGGCCGAACCCCATTTTATTAAAAACCTCACTGCCCAGCCACGATTTCCACTTCTGCGGTCCAATAGCCTCTCCTGCGGCTCCGCACCTGCGGAAATTCCATCGCAGGTGCAGTTTAAGCTCGGCCCAACAGTCCCCGCATCTGCACCCCATGCAGCGCATCTGCGCTTCCGCGATCCTCAAGCGCTTCTGCGCTCGCGCACCTGTGCGTTTGTGTCCTCTTCTGCGGCCCTAGGCCTTTTGGCCAACCTCCGCTTCTGCGGCCCTTTTTCCGCAGGTGCGATTGCACTAGCAACCAGAAAATCCCAGCATTCCCTTAGTTCAAAAATCGATCCGTTAAGCGTCTGAAACTCATCCGAGGCCCTCAGGACCGAACCAAACATACCAACAAGTCCTAAAATATCATACGAACTACTCGAGCCTTTATATCATATCAAACAACTCTAAAGCACGAATCACTCTCCAATTCAAACTTAATGAACTTTGAAACTTTAAACTTCTACAATCGATGCCGAAACCTATCAAATCACATCCAATTGACCTCAAATTTTTCACACAAGTCATAATTGATATTACGGACCTACTCCAACTTTCGGAATCGGAATCCGACCCCGATATCAAAAAGTCCACTCCTGGTCAAACTTTCTCAAAAACCTTTAATTTCCCAACTCTCGCTACATGACTTTAAAATGACCTACGGACCTCCAAATTCACTTCCGGACGCTCTCCTAAGGCTAAAATTGTCATACAGAACTATTCCCAGATTTAGAATTCCAAACGGACGTCGATAACATTGAAATGCACTTCAACTCAAATTTATGAAATTCTTTCAAATACCAACTTTCCACAATAGGCGCTGAAACGCTCTCGGGTCATCCAAAACCCGATCTGAACATACGCCCAAGTCCAAAAATTATCATACAAACCTGTTGAAACCTTCAAATCCCGATTTCGAGCTCGTTTACTTAAAATTCAACCCTTATCCAACTCCTCCAACTTAAAGCTTCTGAAATTAGAATTTTTTCTCCAAATTAACTCCGAATTTTCCGAATTTCAATTCTGACCACACATACAAGTCATAATACCCAAAGTTAAGCTACACATGGCCTCAAACCATCGAATGACGCGCTAGAGCTCAAAACGGCATGTCAGGTCGTTACATTCTCTCCTACTTAAACATACGTTCGTCCTCGAACGTGCTAAGAACTGCTCTGGAGTTGTCCGAAATCACTGTTTAACACCTCGTGCACCTACCTGTACTAACACAACCCAGTTGAGCACATTAGCTTGATCCAGTTAGAAGATCCCCCCTTTTATTTAGTCAAATAAGTCTTAGAGCCAAATTCCAACATCCAGAATTCTCCACCAGGCTTGTTTCCAACATACGAACACCACATCAATCACTACACGATGTACCAATACATGATTGCATACCTTTTCTAAATTCACACCATGCACCGCATAATTCACATGACCATAAAAACATCCTCCGATAACAATAACCGAAATTCCACGAATCTGATGCCCATAACACACTTCATGATACATATAAGTCTTGTTCCAACTCTTGCAATGCTGCCACGACGGAAGAGATGTGTAAAAATTCATAACCAACTGCCGAGTCAACAAATCATTGAGTTTTTCCTCTTGACAAGAGCCATTACCTCATTCTGAACTAAATAACGATATTTTCTCTTTAATATGCTTCATATAAATCTGATCGCATTGATCCCAGGTCCAATAATCTTGTCTCACCCAGTATAAGCTGCTCAGGCAATAATCCATCTCAGATACTACCAAAAATCTCATATGATGCTACAATGTGCCCACAAGTTACAAACTCGAATGTGATACATAAGGAAAGCAAACTCTGGAAAGAAATACTCAACCCACGTAGCTAATTAAACAACTGAAAGGATGTTATGAACCTTCCTCAGAAATGAGAAACAAAACACACAAGAATAGATATGGGGAACTGTTGGGACCAAACACATACGTAAGTATACGTGGTCGTCAAGTAATAAAGTGACTCGAAAGTCGGATGTCAAACCCACAGAGACTTAGATTGATCGTTAACTAAGCAAACTAAAATCAATTAATTGTCCAAGATATTTAAGAGTGATATTTTTCTATTAATCTACTATTGCGGAAATTAAACAAATAACAACTAAATTATCAAGAATGCGATTTTGTATGATGGGATTTTACTTCAGAGGAGATGGAAATTCCAGGGTTGGGGTTGGTTTATCAATCCTATTAAGTTCAGTAATCACACTCGTTAATCCAGATTATCTATGATTACTAATTAACCGGATTGTTTATATGAATAGCATGTTCCCATAATACTACTCGCCTGCCCAAAATATATCAATCCTATATTCCTATGGTATTGAGTTTATCATGAACGAATATAACACGGTATTTAATTAAGCAAGACTATTAGGTATATTCCTATCCTAACCGTGAAATCTTCCCCCGAGCCAGGGGTTCAGAAACAAGCTCTCTCTAATTCTATTCTAATCTATACACGGCTTTCCCAAGCATAGCATAGATAGTAGGGTGAATTGGAAGCTACAACAATTCACAAGTGAAAACTAGAATTAAAGTAACAACCACAAGATGATAATCTGAATTAACGAAGATGTAATTAATAAACGTTAACAATCATGTCAACCACAACCCTAGAACGTAGAGTGCTTAGCCACTTATGTTCGTAGTAACAATTTTTCAAGTATTTTGCATAAACAAATTACAAAGAAAAGATAAACGGATGAAGAACTCTATGATTTTCTCCTCCAAAAGTGATTCCACGTGATGTTCTTGCCTCCGGTCGCAAAAACTCCTCTTTCCTCCCTCAAAGTGGCATTTTTAGGTCTATTTATATGTGTAGGAAAAGACCTAAAGATGTAGGTCAAGTCCCAGTCAAACCATGGGACGAAATAAATCTTCGAAACTTGGACTGAACCTCGCCCTAGGTCTGGCATCTCCGAGCTAACGTCTGGTTAAGCTGGCCTTTTCTTGGTCTCACTAGGTCTAACGCCTGGTTAAGCTGGCCTTTCCCTGGCCTCGCTAGGTCTAACACCTGCATACAAGCCTGGCGTCGCCAGCTTTCTCCTTTTCACTGTTCTCGAGCACACTTTCAACGTTTAAGTATCCCTTTTGCTCTACTTTCATATCCAATTCACCTACACATAAAATAAACTCTATTAAGCGTAAATAAAGTATAATTTATCATTAAAGCACGTAAAATGCAAGGCAAATAATGTACGAAACTATGGAATTATAGCCACACATCAGGAACTGTACTCAACATCACACTGTTGCGGCGTGTAACCCGATCCACACATGATACCATTGCGGCGTGCAACCCGATCCAACCATGATACCCGTGGCGGCATGCCATCCGATCCACACATAAAAACCTATAAGGAAATACTTACCGAGCAAAAATGCTCATAACTACGAAATAATCGAATATCGACCACAAGAACGCCAAGTGCATAATACCATCCCTGGGGAGACAGATAGTGCCATACGCTACAAAAGTCGAGCACGACTAAGGTGCGATATATGATATGCATCTCCAGAGCCATTCTGCACATATAACACCCCAAACTACACGGAAATGTTAATACAAACCGCCTCACAACCCACACGGCGTAGTAGAGATTACACGGAATAGCTAACGATGGAAACAACATCCAAGGCCCGAAGACTCCTCCGTAAACAGCACTATGCTGAGATGGACACATCCGGCCTGATATAGAGCCCACGTTCACATTTAGATCCATCCACGGATCTCAAGCTGATTCTGATCGTACCGCACTGGGCTAATAACCTTTCAAGGATCCACAATAACCCACTTTTCCATGACACACAAGAACAACTGTCGAATCTGGAACAACCTTCCACAATCCACAATCAAATGAACCGAGCGCCCTTCAGGCACAAATCCCCCCATAAGCGATAGTACCACAATCTCCATACTTGGTTTCAATTTTTAATCAATCAAGTGACTACATGACACACTTATATGATCTTCCCGCGGAATATGCTCCCTCGATCTTCCGCACCAGGTAACCAGGCTGCACATCCATACTACCGGCCATACTAATGTTGTAGAGCAATTAAAAAATCCGCAAATCAATACACAAAGCCTCTCATATAGGGCACCGATCTCAGGTGACGCTAAAGACAATACCAGCTTACTCTAAACATCTGAATCCTTTCTTGCTCATCCGAGCTCCTGAGATTCTTATCAATACCGAACCGCAACCTTGATCCTTAGCTTCCAATTTCCTATGCCGCCCACTACCCCTAATATGCCAATACGCGAGAGTACAAGAATTTCACCATAACTCCTGAACCACTAATAGGATAAACACTTTATCATATACAAACCTTTTACTTAGCTCATTTCAGGAGAACCATTGCAACACGCGACCAAATTGTCATAACCGTAGAAAATACAACCCCAAGCAGTGGTCGAAATCACCATAACTCTTCCGGGATCCATCTATAGATAACCATGATAATCGAATAACTTTAATTCAATCAAATTACGGCAGCCGTCAAGCCTCGCACGTACCGCTACAATCACATGCACAACTAATACGCTGAAGGACTGACCATTGCCACCATCATGCCAATTCAACCATTGCTAATCGACCCGACTTCTTCTAATTTACTTTAGACTTTTCTTAGAAATAACAATAGTCCCATTCAAAATATAACAAACTAAATCCGCACTCATCCTGAATGACCCCATTTCATGAGACCACATTGTCTCAAAACCCACGGACCATCTTATACCCTCCTTGTGCGCACATTTGCATCTTCAACTGGTACACTCATTTTGATAATTCCTCTATGAATCCGAAGTTAGTTTCTCCCTTTCCTCCAATGCTACACTACAGACCGAAGATAACATAGAGCACTCCAAGCCCCTTTTCATAATCCGCTGCAATGCTCGATACTTAACCATATTACGGACTCGAAATCCTTAGGCACCGCACTTCAAATTTTTGAATTCATTAGGACCGTTGTTGAGAGTCACCCAATCTGACTTGTTCCCAAATATGATCAAACTCCAAGGCCTAGCTAGCACATGAATACTTTCCCAAAGAAGCATCTGGCTGACTCATTTTCCTTGTACATCACATCTACACAAAGCGTAAACTCTGAGTCTTCCCAAAACCTGAACATGAATCAATAAGGCTAATTATAGCACACATTCCTCAAATCCTTTTCTCAAATTACCACTGATGTTTTCTTTTCTTAGTCGTAATAACCTACCAATACAACGATAACCAGCCGCACAAGTAGACAACCACGCAATCTAATCATAAATGGTGGGGCTCTCCCACTTAGCTTAAAGCTACCATTACATAACCCTGGAACCTACCAAGATTCCTTCTTCCTCACTGACATGACCTCGCGCAATCGACCCGCCAAATTTCTCGAAATCTTCCTGTTAACCATTTCATGAACGCTCTGAATCACTAGCCACATTCACATGTTCGACCTCATACTGGGTAGTCAGTAGAATTCTTCGCAGAAGCTTTGTCAACACCACGCAACTGTTAACCTACACACCGGAGATAACCTACCTGTGGAAATTTCATGCCGACATCTTCCAACAACGCTGCACCGAGTACAATTACCACGAAACCAATAAACCATCCTGAGCCTGTGCTCATTCACCAGCTGTACAAGTCCGTTTACTCCTCATGGACATCAACTAAAGGTGCGACAATACATTCCGATCCAAAGTCATGTTGTATCCTTCTTCATATCAAGCAACTCCTTTCCGTCATATCCAACCTTTCACCGTATAGCAGCCAATATTCCAAATTAAGTTCGTAGACTTAGTCACTGTCCACAATGAGTTCCAAATCACTCTAAACTTTCCTCAATACGTGTAGCTATCCTACCGCAGAACCCATATGCTACCCGGCCACTCTCCCACTTTGGTCAAACTCTCTCTTTTAAGCAACTACTCAACTTCTGTTTTCTTACACTTGGCCTTCTAGAAGTTTAACCACCGCACGACACCTCCTACATGCCCTTCCTCATCCTTCGATGTTCCTTAAATAAATATCCATCTCTGTAGCACCTGAGCCAACAGATCGTCGCCAACTCTAAACCTCCCCAAAGATCATCTTCCTTGAGCCATCAACATTAGGATCACCGATTCGATTCTGAACCACAACACACTGCGACGTCTGACAGCCGTTTCCCCGGCACCATTCACAATACTCTGCCCCAAAGGCGATTTTGAAGAAGGCCATAACACCGTCGAACTTAACACATTCAATCAAGGATGACGATACCATATCACGGATAAAGATTGCACTATGCTCGATAATACCAAAACGCGTTACTCCATCAACCCAAACTTGAACATTCTTAGTTCGATTGCCTTTCCTCCGCTGGAAATAAAACACTGAACCTCTGAATCATGCATTGAGAAAAATCTCCTTTTAAATCATTCACTGCCCCGACACGTAGACAAGTGTCCTGCCATTACATCAATATTGTGCGATAACAACTCGTGAACATAATAGCAATTGGTGAATAGCCCCAAAACCATCAGAAATACAGCTATTGAGCTGAGATGACAGGAAATCCTTCTGCAAGGCGATGCCATTAGCCCAATCGAATATGCAGAGAGAAACATCCTGCACTACATCTGTAGTGCCATTAGAATTCCTCGATTCCCAATTTATAACAAGTGCGACACGTCGCATAAGAATGAATAAGAAGGGAATGAAGGCATAAGCCTCAAAGAAATCAAATCGCACGATGAGAAATCAAGAAGGGAAGTGCTCCTAACAGTCTTGTAGTCTCTCAAAGATAAGTATAGATGTCTCCATACCGATCCGCAAGACTCTACTAGACTCGTGAGACCTAAGTGAACCTAGTGCTCTGGTACCAAGTTGTCACGCCTCAAAACTCATTAAAGGTTGTGATGGCCCCTAACACCGCGGTCAGGCAAGCCAACAATAATTGATTAACTTAATTACTCATTTTAGTATTGTTGAAATCATAATTTCCTTCAATTAAATAATAAGAGATAAGATTTACACAGTAAATAGAAATGTTTTCACAACTAAAATACTGAACAACTCATAAATACCCCCCAAAATATGGTGTCACAAGTGCATGAGCATTAACTAGGAAGTAAAATAAAATACAACATCTGTCTGGAATACAAATTAGACAGGAAAAATATATAAGTAACTCTGAAAAAGACTCTGGTGGATGCGGATCGTAACATGGGATGTAGCTCACCTAAGTCCCCACAATAACCGTGCCTCTGCGCCCACAAGGCCACTAGACATATATGTACCTGCACAAAAATATGCAGCAAGTGTAGTATGAGTACATAAATCAATACATACCCAGTACATATCCAGTCTAACCTCGAAGAAGTAGTGATGAGGGGTCGACTCCGACACTTACTATGGGCTAACAATAAAATGTTGATGTTATAATTAAGCATGGATTTTCATAATATAGCTGACAACTCAATAACCGGAAAAAATAAACAATCCTCTTACTAATAGAAGTTCCCGAATTTTATTCTCATCATTTAACAATTTATATCTCAATCCAATGAAGCAATGTCAAGTATTATTAGTTCCAAAGAGTTATCATGCGCAAGTCATGCCGAGGTCGTACGGCCCGATCCAACATTAATATTTAAAATGTGCACTGCCGAGGGTAGAACAACGCGAACCATAGATGCATCTATTAACCTGCCGAGGCAAACGGCCCGCTCCCATGAGAGTAGTGGAAATTTATCCGCTCGTTAAATATAGTTGCGACGCGGTTGAACATAAATTTTGCAAGTTATTATAATATTCCTCAATTCTTTTCAAGATACGAAATTCAAATAAATACTTTCAAATATCGAAATCCTCAATTTCAACTCTTTTCAAGGCAAATAATAAACATAATCAAATAACGGTATCAACAAGGCATGGTGTAAACCTAAAACTATCCGGACATATGCATAATTAATAGCTACGCACGGACTCTCGTCACCTCGTGCGTACGTAGCACCCGCAAATAAGAGCACACATGAATTCAATTCACCTATGGGGTTAATCTCCCTCTTACAAGGTTAGAAAAGAGACTTACCTCGCTCCGAAATTCCATAACCGGCTCCAAAGCCTTTCCAACAACTCAAACTGATGTCCATCGCTCCAAAACTAGTCAATATATGTGCAAATCCATAAACATATACTCTAATACTCATTATAATTCAATTTACAATAATTTCCAACTCCGCTCGAAGAATCGATAAAGCAACCCTCGGGCCCACATGCCCGGATTCAGAAAAGTTTCGAAGATAATCTTTACCCATAACACCACGAACTCGATTATATTATTTATTCCAAATTGTATGTCCAATTTCGTAGTAAAAATCCAAAAATACTAATTTCTAGGGTTTTTTTCAAATCCCAAATTTATAAATTTTCATGAATTTACAAGCCTAAATTCGTATATTTAATTCACAAGTGGTAGAAATCACTTACCTTATTATTGACAATGAAAATGGTGCTCCAAAATCGCTCCAAGGTCAGCTCTCATGGAGGAAATGAAATGAAAATGGTCGAACCCCGTTTTAATAAAAACCTCACTGCTCAGCCACGATTTATGCTTCTGCGGTCCAATAACCTCTCCTGTGGCTCCGCACCTGTGGAAATTCCATCACAGGTGCAGTTTAAGCTCGGCCTAACAGTCCTTGCATCTGCGCCCCATGCAGTGCATCTGCGCTTCCGCGATCCTCAAGCGCATCTGCGCTCGCACACCTGCGCGTTTGTGCCCGCTTCTACGGCCCAAGGCCTTTTGGCCAGCCTCCACTTCTGCGTTTGCCTTGCCTATTTTGGGGCATCGCACCCGCGGCCCTTTTTCCGCAGGTGCGATTGCACCAAGAACCAGAAAATCCCAGCATTCCCTTAGTTCAAAAATCGATTCGTTAAGCATCCGAAACTCACCCGAGGCCCCTTGAGACCCCAACCAAACATACCAATAAGTCCTAAAAAATTATACGAACTTACTCGAGCCTTTAAATCACATCAAACAATGCTCAAACACGAATCACCCTCCAATTCAAACTTAATGAATTTTAAAACTTCAAACTTCTACAATCGATGCCGAAACCTATCAAATCACGTCCGATTGATCTCAAAATTTGCACACAAGTCATAATTGACATTACGGACCTACTCCAACTTTCAAAATCGGAATCCGACCCCGATATCAAAAAGTCCACTCCCGGTCAAACTTGCCCAAAAACTTTAAAATTCTCAGCTTTCGCCAAATGACCCCAAAATGATCTACAGACCTCCAAATCCACTTTCGGACGCGCTCCTAAGGCCAGAATCATCATACAGAGCTATCCCAGACTCAAAATCCCAAACGAACATCGATAACATTGATATGCACTTCAACCCAAATTTATGAAATTCTTCCAAATGCCAACTTTCCATAATAGGCGCTGAAACGCTCCCGGGTCATCCAAAACCCGATCCGGACATACGCCCAAGTCCAAAAATCATCATACGAACCTGTTGGAACCTTCAAATCCCGATTCCGAGGTTGTTTACTCAAAATCACACATTAGTAAATGCTTCCAACTTAAAGCTTCCGANATCATCATACGAACCTGTTGGAACCTTCAAATCCCGAGTCCAATGTCGTTTACTCAAAAATCAACCCTTAGTCAACTCCTCCAATTTAAAGCTTCTGAAATTTGAATTTTCTCTCCAAATCAACTCCGAATTTCCCGAATTTCAATTCCAACCATAGTACAAGTCATAATACCTTAAGTGAAGCTACTCATGGCCTCAAACTGCTGAATGACATACTAGAGCTCAAAACGATCGATCGGGTCATTACACTAGCAGATATTGTTAATGATTTCACGAAATCCCTAATGGCAAATCTTCCTAGCAACGTCGGTTTTCCATACGCAAGAGAATGCTCTATTTTTATTGGTAATAGTCTTGCTTTGACACTTTGCCAAAGTGAAGTAAGTCTGCGAGTATGTTTTGGCTCGCAGTGAATTGTTTAGGATGGTCTTGGGTTCCTGTAACGATCCGGCCGGTCATTTTGAGTATTTAAGTCCCGTTCGATGGATTAAGGTCTTGAGAAGATTCATATTATATGTATTGAATTACATGCTTGCTCGAGTTCAATATTAAGCAGTAAGAGTTGACCGGAATTTAACTTTTGTGTAAAGAGCTCTGGAATAGGGATTTGGATGATTTCAAAAGCTTCATATGGTGATTTTGGACTTAAGCGTGCGTTCGGATTTGGATTTGGAGGTCCGTAGGGTGATTTGAAGCATTTCGGCGAAAGTTGGAAAAGTTGAAGCTTGGAAAGTGGAAAGGTTCGACCAATAGTTGACTTTGGTAATATCGTGTTTGGAATGCAGTTATGATAGTTGGAACAACTCCGTTATATCATTTGGGACTTGCCTGCAAAATTTGACGTCATTCCGGATTGATTTGATAGGTTTCGGCACGAGTTTTAATTGTTGGAAGATTTGAAAGTTCATACGTTCGATTCTTGGTGCGATTCGTAGTTTCGACGTTGTTTGATGTGATTTGAGACCTCGAGCGAGTCCGTGTTAGGTTATGAAACTTGTTGGTATGTTTAGACAGGGGTCCCGGGGGCCTCGGGTGAGTTTCGGATGGGCTACGGGCTATTTTCTTCTATTTTTGAACTGTTGTTTTCTGTCATCTAGTTTCCTTCATCGCATTCGCGTCCGTGTCCTTGAGTTCGCGTAGTGTTATTTTAGAGGATAAAATATTTCTTCTTCATGTTCTCATTTATCCTCTCACGTTTGCGAAGTTTTGCTTTTCCCTTCTTCGCGTTCGAAGCTGCCTTCTCGTGTTCGCGTAGTAGAAACCAGGCCCTAGGCACTGGTGATCATTTACACTTCGCGTTCGCATAGGTTCCTGTCCCTTGTTCTTCGCGTTCGCATACCTTTGCTCGCGACTGTGATCACCCTTCCGCGTTCGCGATGCTTTGACATGGGCAGAATAAATAGTACTCTATTCCGTGGGTTTGCCATTTTTACTATTTTGGGGGTTCTAGAGGTCAGTTTTGAGCGATTCTTTGTGCGTTTTCAAGAAAATAAATTGGGTAAGTGTTCTTCACCTAGAATTTATTATATTCCATGATTTTATCTTTATTTTTATCATTTAATTTGTGTTTTGAGTTGAAGAAAATGGAGGTTTTTGAAGAAAATTTTCAAAATGAAAAATCATGATTTGAGAGACGAATTGGTATCAGAATTTGATAATTTTCGTATGGTTCAACTCGTATCGGAATGGGTGCTCGTATTTTGTGAGATTTGTCGGGTTTCGAGGTGCGGGTCTGGGAGTCGACTTTTGGGTCGATTTTTAGATTTTGATAAAGATTGAGGCTTTATGATCCGGAATAGTTTCTTATGAGTTTTATTTGTGCTTTGAAGTTATTTTGGTTAGATTTGAGTTGTCTGGAGGCCATTTCACCCGAGAAGTTTATTTTTGAGTATTGGTCTGTCTTCTTTGAGGTAAGTATCTTGCCTAACTTATTGTGGGGGAACTACCCCTTAGGATTTGAGTTTTCTATGCTAATTGTAGTCCGTGTACGCGAGGTGACGAGCACGTGCTTGGACTTATTTGTGGAAAATTGGCTTTTTAGGGTTCTAAGGCCCTTGTAATCGCTGAATATGCAGTTGTTCTTGTTATGATTACGCTTCTTAATTACTAGTTTCACCTCTACCTGCTTAATTATAATTAATTGCTTCATGATTCACTCTTATTATTTAATTGATTCATATGCGCCTTAACTGAAATTGTTACCTTTCTATTTCCATGTTATCCTTTCCCTAACTGCTTATCTTTAATTGAAATTATTACTATCTCTTTTGTAATTGTTTAGCCTTAATTGAGGTTATGGTTATCTTTCCGCTATTTCTTCTTAGCTGAATTTGTTGTGTCTCTTTCCTAATTGCCCAACCTTAAAAGAAGTTAGATATCCTATATTTTAGTTGACTTGTCCTTATTTGGAATTATTCGACTTGTGTTAGCTCCCTCGTTGTCGAACTGCATATTGTGGACCGTTGTTACATAATATTTTCTTTCTTGTTGAGATGTTCTTATTATGACTAGCATTCCCGATTGTGGCTACTCCTTATGAATTAGTTCCTATGTTTCTTTAAGTTCTGGAATCTCTGAGTTGACTTATTTGTCACACCCTTGTATTATTGTTGTTGTACTTGTTGTTGTGATGCAAGAGGTTTCTGCCATGCGGTTGTTGTTATTGTGATGCACGAGGTTTTTGCCGTGCGAGTGTCATTGGGTTGCACGAGGTTTCTGCCGTGCTATTGTTAATATTGATATTTTCACATGCGGCGTGACAAAGCGGGCTCTATATATATATGTGAATTGCGTATGTGGTGAGACAAGGTGAGAACATTATTATGCACGTGTGGCGAGACAAAGCGGGCATTCACTTTACTATTGCACACGTGGCGAGACAAGGTGGGCTGTGTCAGGGATTGATTTGTGATAATTTGTGATGGCCTGGGAGCATTCTTGTTGTTGATATTTGTGTAATGGTACACTTAACCTGTGTGAGCTTTATCTTGTGGAAAGGTGTGGGAAAATATTTTACGTGCTGTCCATTTCTTTTCCTATACTTACTAGCTGGCATGATGTCACGGCCAAAAACCTCACCTCAGGCGTCGTGATGGCACTTAGTAGTCTCTAAGACTAAGTAAGCCGATTTCCATTACATTTCAAGCCATTTTTATAAGTAATCAAAACTAACAGCGAAAACAAATATGACTACAACAATCACCCAAGACTGGTAATACTGAGTCACGAACTATAACTGAATACATCGAATGATCTCAAGGATCGAATACTCAATACTGTTTGATTAATAATTAACAGTACAATAAAAGGAAAATACTTCAAGGGACTGCGACGACCAAGCAACTCTACCTTGAATCCTTGCGATCACACTTTAACTATGTCCGAGTCCAATAGCTCCAATACCTGGCTCTGCACAAAAATGTGCAGAAGTATAGTATGAGTACACCACAGTCGGTACCCAGTAAGTATCAAGACTAACCTCAGTGGAGTAGAGACGAGGTACAGTCAAGACACTCACTAGTCTAATAACCTGTGCAATATAGTATACAAAAATAATAGGAAACCAATAACAATAAGGGCAACACAAATTAACCAGTGATATGCCCGATATGGCAACAAGAACACTATCAATATTGCTCAACAAATAATATATACAAGTACACCCAATTAAATCAAGTTCTTCAAATAAATATCTTTCACATATAATTCTTCTAAATAACTCTCTTTCAAATATAATTTCCTCAAATAAATATCTTTCAAATACTACTTTTTGAATAAAAATCCTTCCAAATAATTATTTTGAATATAATTCTTTCAATTAAAAGTCACCACGTGAC